>OV050030.1:308311257-308517821 GCA_920105625.2 Clusia tigrina | reverse complement strand
TGTTCGCTTCTGCTCCAATTTGTGTTGAAATTGGTGACGACTTTATTGGAACTTGGGCCGCGCTACAAACACCTGTACGTTGTCTGTACCATTAGTTGGTTCATCTACTCTTCATTTTAATCCTCTTCTGCCAACTTTATTTTCAATGAGATTAGGTTAGGAAGCTCATTCCTCGCCTCGAACGCCACTAGCAAGTTCTCGTAACTTTTTGGCAAACTGGCCAATAGCATTATTGTTAGCAGCTCTTCTGGTAAACTGATGCTGACTTCAGCTAGTTCACGCACTGTCTTGAAAATCTAAAAATATGATGTTGAACGTTCTCGCTCTCACCCATACGCAGATTAGAAAGTCGCTAGAATAGCGTAACTTTTCTGACAGGTCCCGTTGGTTGATAAAACTGCTTTACCATTTCCCCATGCGTCGATCACCGTACTGCACCTTTTGATATTCCTCAAATTATTTAATAACAAGAACATTATCGTTGCAATCGCCTTAAAATTTTTAGCCTGCTATTCAGCTTCATTTTCGTTTGACTTTTTCAAGTTACCAGACACCACTAGCCACAAGTTCTGATGCATGCACTCTCAGCCTCTGCAGACTCCACGTGTCGTAGTTATTCGAGTCCAATTTTTCAATATTAAAATTCATGTTTCTCTTTGTTACTTTTAACAAAAAAGAACATTCACAATTCACTTGGCTACCAAATTCGCTGGACCCATAACCTTTGTTAGGTACTTTTAGCTTTTGCGCAGTTAAAATTAAAATAAATGCGTCTTGTCAGAGGTTTATTACAAAAAAAACTACAAGTAATGCTTAGCCTAATGTGAATATGTGTGTGTGAACAATGGGTGTGTCAAATAAGGGTTGCTGTATATAAAAATCATACCTATTATATAAGTGTTGCGTTTTTCATATTTCAACACTAGCGGCATCATATTATTTTTTTTCTTTAAAAATGTAAAAATGTGGACATGGCGCTCATTCCCATAATTTTCTCCCGGAAACAATTAGCAACGACATTTGGTTTTCAAGACTTCGAGCCATTGATAATCTCACTAGTTTGCATCTGTAGTGAAGCGTGGTTTGAAGTTGAGGATAACATAAAACACGTCTACTCAGATCGAATTTAGAAGAAAAGTTTTATTCAAGATAAAAACTAGCACAGGGTGAAAAGTATTTTAGAGAGAAATGAACACAGTGCACTGGTGATATGAAAAAATTATTTTTACAAACCATAATTCAACAGTATCTACCACATGGTGTTGTACATCTAATGAAATAATGGATTAATTGAAACAATTCAATTATTAGATGTGGCGTTGAAATTTCTTTGCTATAATCATGTGATTTCAAATCTCTACGTTATTGCTTATGTATTTGAAAATACAATCTCTCAATTCAGAATTGCATGAGGCAGCCACGAAAATAAAAAATATTTTGCTTAGAAGGAAATAGTTCCAGTAGGATACAACATTTATGAATTAATATATGTATATGTACATTGTTTAAGGATTGATTTGTATTTTATGTATAAGTTAGTAGGGTGCATTGTGACTTTCCGCCAGCTCTGCATGTGCGCGTACAAGTTGTCGATCCGTCAGCGTCAGCTATACGCTTCATGTCCGCGTACAAGTTGTCGATCCGTCAGCGTCAGCTCTTGCTTACGAATGGAAACGGTCCGTCCATCTTGCGCGTGCAAGCTGTCCGTCTGTCCGTCCACATTGCGCGTGCAAGCTGTCCGTCCAATATGCGCGTGTGAGAGATCCATCCGTTCAATGCACCTGGCTCTAAGATGTTTGCTTCAGTTAGACTTCCGAAATAAAGCACCCAAACGACGGTGATGCAGAACTGCGAGTTCGGTTATCTGCATTTCGCTGATACTGCATCGATCAAGTGCATTCGGTGCGAAAGTGTTGGGAACCCAAACAGTACGAGTGGTTCAGGTTTGCTGTCACGGCACTTTAGGTCACGTAGGATTCCGAACCGAGGCTCGTGACAAGCTTAAAACTATTAATTATTACAGTTCGATTGGGGGATTAAAATCAAACGGTTGTGCGGGTTAAAAATATAAATTTGTATAAACCTTAATTTAACACCTTATAAATTAAATAACTTATTGTTTTAATTTGAATAAACTGTTTTAATTGGGTGACTCTAAATAACCAATTTTAAAATAACTTGTTAATAGACCAATTTAATTATTTGATGTTAAAAACTTTAATTAAACGCATAATGAATTAATTTACTAATTGCGTTAACTTGAATAAATGTTTTAATTGTGTGAACACAAATGGGCATTTGTGTCAGGGAACATCTTTAAATCTCCACGTTGCTGCTGAGCTATCTATCCCCAAATAATCAACTGATCGCTACAGTCGCAATACTACTTTCCTTCGCCGTCAGACCGCACGCCTTAGCGTTCGCAGGGTTGACGCGTCTGGCCTAGCCAGCAGTGGGAAGCCCGAAATAATCAATTTATATAAGTGTTGAGGAGGACTGTTTAAATATGAAAAAATGCAACACTTATATAATAATAATAATTAGAGTGAAATTGAGAGAGAATGAGAGTGCGTGAGTCACACAGAAATGCAGCAAAAATAATAGAAACAAAGATTGCGCAAAGCTGAGTACAAAAATTTTTCGTTCTGCGCATCTATGTCACAATAGCATGGTTGCAAAGAGAAATGTCAAAAAAATACCTATCCGCATTAGCCTCGTTTCACACGAACGGCGCGACACGGCGACACACAAACCTGCACAAAACTCACAACAACGGCGAAAAGTGTGTATGCTCATACCAAGAGCTTCACACGATCAGACAATCTATGATTGCGGCTGCAAAACAAAACAAACCAAAACAAAAATGCCAATTCGCATAGTTGCCGGCGGAAACTTTCAACAGTCCAGCGTTTTTGTTGTTTATTTTGACAATTCTGCTTGCATCTTTTTCGTTTTTCTTGGGAAAAAAACAGACGAGACATACTTTTTTAATTTCTTTGGAAAATTGATTTTTTTGCACTTGCAGAAGAAATTTGTATACCTACTTACTTACATATGAGACTGCAGAGTGTTCAAATTGAATTATTATTGCCTTAATGCACAGTGTGTGTACGTATATCTACGCTCCACTGTATAAGAAATCCAATTAAAACATAAAACACAAACAGAGCGGAGGAGACCTTTTTTTAGTTTCTGGAGAAAAATGAGAGTCGGACTGCGGCACCTTAAATTTAAATATTGGTTAGGTTTTGGGACTTTGTTGTGCAGTTTTGTGTATATTTATCATCGCCGTGTCGCGCCGTTGCCGTTGGTATGAAACGAGGCTTATGTATTTTTTGCTATGTTGACGTCACAGCCCAGCGACGAAATATCAAACTCAGAAAGAAAATTATAACGAACCTGCGCAATGCGTAATCTTCTTCTCTATCATTCTTGGCAATGCAGTATGAAAAATGTAAACTGCTTAGATATTTTTCGCTGAACATACTGCCGCCGGTGAACTCGTAAATTTTTTGCGGACTCTAGTGTCAATTTGTTCATTTTTTGCCGTTTCCTTTTGTTGAATTTGTCACATGCAGTTTCACTTTGTGAAAACTACGCGCACATACATATATAATGCCAATGCCAAAGCGACGGCAATTCATTTTCTTTTTCTCGCTCGCATGATGTTCACATTAGGACGATGCAGTACAGAATGATGCTTGGCGAGTGGATACGCAAGTTGTCAATCATACACAACACGAGTATCCATCGGCAGTTTGCAGCGCATGATGTGTCTGTACGCCCCTTAAGGCCTGTATGGAGGTCTCATGAAAACGCTTAAGAAAAAAGAGCATATATTTCTTTTGCGTGAAAATATAGTAGTAAAGAAAAATTGACATTTGAAAGCCCATGGCCGCATTGGCATTTAATTTTTTTATTCGTTTATTATTAAACAAACATTGAAAAGAAAAACTTTATTTACTTTTGTTCAGGCAGTTGTCCCTTTTTCTTAAAAAAAAAAAAAAAAAAAAAAATCAGTGTTGTCGTTTTCACTTTTCAATAAAAAAAGGTAGCAAAAATTCGAATCAAATTTCTTGTGAAGTGCATACAGCTTAAGAAAAAATTACTCAGGGAAATTTCTTGAGCATTTTTTTTATATGGTGATTTCGCTTTTCTTTAGAGATGCATACATGCCTTTAGTTTGTAATAAACCTCTGTAAGAACAAAACTAATTTATTTTAATTTGAACTGCGCAAAAGGTAAAAGTACCTAACAGCTAGCCCATACAGAACATTTCACAGTATATATTATTCTGGCAGTTATGGTGTCTCTTGAATTATATATAATACAATTTATTTTATACAGAAGTTTATTTTGTGATTCTATTTAATGAATTCGTTTGCATTTCGGGCTAATTAAATATCAGAAGTCATGATAAAAACTGTATCCAACTATTAAAAAAACAAAATTTGATTGTAAAAAAAATATTGTTATTAAAATAAAGTATTTTTAAAATTTTATTGATTATTTGTTAGATAATTCTTATGAAAAAATCATTGAAGTTTATAGGACAAACTTTTGGCAAAATCAAATCAAATTATTTTTATTTTAGGATATTCCAAAATAATTTCATAATATAACAGAAAATCAACAATTTTGTAGTCTTTTTTTCTTCAGTTTTATGTTAACATATATATCTAAATTCAATAATTACTGATTTAATTTGAATACAATAAACGCAAACCAAAATCCTTCCGCAAAATCTTCCATAAAGTGGATGGGCACAGCTCCAATTGTTGCGCGCGATGGCGGATGGACTCATTTGGGTCTTCTTCGATACTCTGCTCCACAGCAGCAATAGCGTCTTCGGTGCGCACTGTACGGCGTCTCTGAGGATGCATATTATCCACTAGAGTAAACGTGGTGCGAAACCGATCCATGGTTGCTCGAATTACCGATTCTGCTAGGCGATTATGTTGACCGAATATTGGACGTAGCGCGCGATGCGTCGCGTGAACCGAACCAATATTTTGGTAACAAATTTGCACGATTTGCAAACTCAGGAGTAAATCTATTCATTATGAAATGGCAAACCAAACTGAGCATAAATCAAGTGACAGCTGCCAAAAAGACCAACTCCGAAAAAAGTATTGCCAGATTGAAAAACACACGTCTAAAAAAAAACTCCCCTCGACCGTCTTTTTAAATTGCTTATAAGTTTCGAATACTTGATTTTTGGACTGCAAAAAAAACACGAACATTAATCTCGACTTATCGTCAATGAACTTTAAAAAAATAACGCGAGCCACCATGAATATTAAAAGGCCCACATAAGTCAGAAAAAATAAGACTAAAAATTGTTTGCCCGATATTCCGACACTGAAAATGGTTTTGATGAAATTTTGTTCTTCATGCGTGTTACACACATAATGCCTTTTACATTCACAATGTCTTTCGACGCGAGTCCACTCAAGCGTTGAAAGTTTATATGGCCATAACGATTATGCCATTTCACAATGATTTCTACGCGAGAAAAATTACACGTTTGCACCACTATACCGTAAAATGCATCTACAAATGTGGCACCTCCACTTTCAAACGCTGTTTTAAATCCGTGTTCGTCCGCTTCTGATATTGAAATGAAATTCATATGCATGCCTGGCACATACAAACAGTTTAACAATTTAAATTCAGAATCAGCTGTTTTTACCTTAACTGTCCCGATGCATGCAGCTTCAACGTTGTATTTTCCGGCTAGCTGGATTTTTTCACTGTGTTCTTGAATTTTCGTCAACATATCACGATCTACACATATATCAGAAGTTGCCCCACTGTCGACACAAAATTCGCTCAAACTGATTCGTTGCTGTGCAGCTGCTGCGAACACCGCAAAAGATTTTGACTTAGTTTTCCTTTTTCCTATGTGCACTCTGCAGCGAAATACCCCTTCTTCCCGCAATTGAAGCATTTCAGATTTTGCCGCTTCTTTTTCTTTTCTTCACTTTGTACGCTTGTTCGCTTCTGCTCCAATTTGTGTTGAAATTGGTGACGACTTTATTGGAACTTGGGCCGCGCTACAAACACCTGTACGTTGTCTGTACCATTAGTTGGTTCATCTACTCTTCATTTTAATCCTCTTCTGCCAACTTTATTTTCAATGAGATTAGGTTAGGAAGCTCATCCCTCGCCTCGAACGCCACTAGCAAGTTCTCGTAACTTTTTGGCAAACTGGCCAATAGCATTATTGTTAGCAGCTCTTCTGGTAAACTGATGCTGACTTCAGCTAGTTCACGCACTGTCTTGAAAATCTAAAAATATGATGTTGAACGTTCTCGCTCTCACCCATACGCAGATTAGAAAGTCGCTAGAATAGCGTAACTTTTCTGACAGGTCCCGTTGGTTGATAAAACTGCTTTACCATTTCCCCATGCGTCGATCGCCGTACTGCACCTTTTGATATTCCTCAAATTATTTAATAACAAGAACATTATCGTTGCAATCGCCTTAAAATTTTTAGCCTGCTATTCAGCTTCATTTTCGTTTGACTTTTTCAAGTTACCAGACACCACTAGCCACAAGTTATATATATATATATATATATATATATATATATATATATATATATATATATATATATATATATATATATATATATATATATATATATATATATATATATATATATATATATATATATATATATATATATATATATATATATATATATATATATATATATATATATATATATATATATATATATATATATATATATATATATATATATATATATATATATATATATATATATATATATATATATATATATATATATATATATATATAGGAAAAGCGCCAGCATTCGAAATTTCGTCACGTATGTGTATGTAACACATGTGTATTATGTATTATAAAATAGTTACATACATTAGCAATAATTCCTCATGATTATTCCTTTAATTTTCTTTTTAAATTATTTTTAACAATTAATTCAAAAAGTGCCTAAAAATAAGGGTTGCAGAAACATACCCGTAAAATCGAGTGAGTGGGGGTTGGTCATGCAGGGATACATTTTTTCTTGTACTAAAGGATGAGGCCTAACGAATATACTAAAATTTACCTTTCATTTATACATATTTTTTTGAAAATATGTGATTTTTACTGTTTGAAAAATCGAACAGAAGAGTGAAATGGATTAGAGAATGCATGCTCTTTACTGTATTTAATAGTTTTCTAATAATTTGTTTGTATTTAGGTCATATGGTTGCTATGAGTTGGATCGGGCGGCCTGACATGTCTAAAACTGACTCAAAACAGTAGAAGCCCCAACTAATATCTCAACTGAAACACTGTTTGTAAATGCAGCATCTACATCGAAGCCTGAACTGTATAACTAATTACGTGGCCGACGTGGATTGAGCTTATCAGCGCCTATTCCCACGGGAGCTGTGTGAGAGCGATGCAACTCGATAAGTAGTTTCCTTTGGAATGGAACGCCGATCGAAAAATGGACAGATGTACGAAACCAAAAACGACTTCGCGACAGTTCGGAAAAAACTAAGAAGCTCCAAGAAAACCAGAAAACCTTATAAGCTTACTGATTGAGTGGTAAGGAAACTTTGAATTAATAGGAAGTCAACTGCTGGAATTTGTCCTGAAAAACATAACAAGAAACATCACATTTCAATAACCGAAAAGCTCCAGATTTAGACTTCATCTCACTCAAAGAATTACGACGCTCGTGTATACCACTTTTAAGAAATACACTCTACGCTGCAAATTCTAAAGGGGCAGAGAGACCTAGAACAGAAACGGCAACAGAATCGGATCCCACTCGTGAGCGGCAACATCCAAGAGACAAAAATCCAAACATATATTTGTAAAAAATGTCGATGCAGACAAGAAAACCTATTTCACTTATTATCTTCTTCTGCCAAATACGGCAGCACTGCCTAAAAAATAAAAATAGTTTTTATAAAAAAACGCAAACACGACAACCCATGTTTCGAGAGCGACTGGATTATGGAGATAACTTCTTGATCGCCATTTACTTACTTGTTAATCATTTCTTGAATTAAAATAATTGCTGTACGTCTGGGGAAAAAAGGAAAGCAGAAAGGCTGCGTACAAGGTATATTTAATCATATTCATTAGTTTTTATTTACTAATTAGTTATATGAAATAGGAAAAATAATAGTTTCTTAATAAGCCAGATATAACGTTGAACTCCTTGTTTTTAAAAATACGAACCCATCAGCAGAAGTTGCGTAGAAGCAACATTGTTTTATTTATTTTTTTTTGATGCTGCCACCGAAAAGAATTCCTGGATAGTACATAAATCAGTGAAATTAATGCCAAAAATACCCTGCGAGAATTCACAATGCTCAACATTGCAGCCAAGAGTCGTCAAAAAAATACCTCAACCGAGTGTCAACTGGAAGCTACAAAAGGAAGTGCCAAAAAATGATGCACACTCCACTACAAAATCGAAATCAGTCATAGATTGCACATCATACTAAAACGACAATGGTTGAATGTGTCACTTGCAAAGCATGATTCCACTTCACTAGTTTTGATGTAGGAAAGGAGGTAGTGGACATGAACTGGTCATGCGGCAGTTGCAAAAAGTCGAATACAGCACAATCGTCCGCGGGAACAACTCCTAACCTCAAACATGCTGTCTCATGCAAGCATAGATAGGCTACAGTATCGCGCTCCCAAAATTGCAAAGAAACAGCATCCAGCTACAAAAAAATGCTGTCAAGACATTCAAGCAGCCGCAAACGATCCAACACTACCATTATAGAGTGTCCTAAAAAGGCAAATAAACATCTTCAAATTTTTGTAGGTCAAGTTCAAAAAAATCGTAAGTCCTCTCAACGCGGTCATCAAAAGCAATGCAGCTGCAGCTTCAAAGACTGGAAGAAGAAATGCTCAGAGAAGAAATACTTACTGCTTGGGCAGCAACTAACTTAAGATGAAGAAAGAACCAAGAGCATCCAATATCTCGCTTTCTTAAAAGTTGGTAAATGATCAAAATAAAATAAAAACAAATCTAGAATTCATTTTTAATGAAAATGGTGTGCAAAAAAAGTCTTCAGTAAAAAAGCTGGACGCGGCACACATTGCTGCTAGGCAAGTCATGTCAAGAGACCAAAAAATGTTCAGCGGTTGACCGGAGGAGTCGCCTCTCCTCATTCGTTGATTCGAAACTACAATAAGTGTGGCTTCGATAATCAGAAGAATCTCAGTCGACTTCAGAGGTGTCTGAAAGGCACTGCACTTGAAGCGGCTCGGTGTAGACTTATTCATCCCGACCATGGGCCTGGAATAATATCCATTTTAAAAATGCTATTCGGTCGACCAGAAATTATAATTAATTCGCTCTGGAAAAAATTCGGAACGAACCAGCTCCTAAAACAGATAAGCTAGATTCAATAATAAAATTTTCTCTGCAGGTCTGCAAGATCATATAATTAATCCATGTTTGCTTCAGGAGCTAGCGGAAAGACTATCGCCACAACTTCGACTTCAGCTGGGAATGGGGAATGGAAATCGTAAAACAGCAAAGCGTAAGCACAGCGAACCTTCCATCAATCAGTCGTTGGTTCTTCCAAATAGCTGAAGCAGCATCGGTCGTAACCGTCACCCCAATCGTGTGCACATCGGAGCTGAAAAGAAACCAAGGAAATATTGTAAACTTGCACGACAACAACCACACTCAGAAGATGAATCGTAAATCCGTGCGTAATTTGTAAAAAAAAATTGTATTTCCGTAGACAAGTGCGCAAAATGCATAGCTTTCCGTATAAATGAATGGATGTTTATCAGGACAATACAGGTAGGTATTAAAATGAATCAGTTCCCAAATGCAACTTTCATCAAGCGAAGACAGAACCAATGCTATTAAAAATCCCAGTAACTTTGTATGGTCCAAATGCGAAAATTGACACATGCATTTTTACGGCAGTTTCATTGATGAACCACCGATCTGGCAACCAGAAAGGGCACCGACGGCAAAAAGCAACCACTATGTGTCAGATGGAACTCGAACACACATCTCAGCAAAAATGAATCTAAAATCAAAGTGTTGAAATTTCTGAAAAAGGTTCACATAAACACAGTTCAAAATGCTGAATGTGCGCACCATAGAGTCACTTAACCTTTCAAGACCGTGAATGTCGAGGAGCTCGTAGAAAAATTTTATTACTTGCGGAACATACCATTCAAATCCCATAATATATAATAATATATAAATTAAGACGCAGTGATACGCGCAGTTACAATTTTCACATTTGCGAATGCCAATCTGCTGACGATAAAAAAATGTATAATATGTATAAAAAGTATATTTTCTTTCAAACTCTTGGAACAGAAAAATTCAAGCAGATATTGTCAAATGACGATAAAAAAAGCACTTGCAATACTACAAAAATAAACTTATAAGGATGGAAAATTATTTGTTGTCCCGCTGCTTTAGAGATATGAAAACTTTAATTCACCAAGTGCGAAGGCAGAACAGTGTTTGAGTTGCTTCAACAAAGAAATGTCCAAATATCCAAAGAAGTTGGATATTCTTAATTCCCAACTAATGTCGAGGCAGGTTTCGCTCGAAAATTAGAACAACACGAACTACAAAGCAAAATGCAAAGTAAACAAAATCGAATATATGTATCTGTCTCGGCCGGATACATTACCATTGCTACCGTCAAATATTATTCCAATTCAGAGAGAGAGAAATAGTCATTTGTAGTGACATAAAACAAATTATTCAAATTAGTGAGGATCAGGAATGAAAAAGGGATAAAAAAGATCCTATTGAAGAGTAGGTAATGCAGGTGATAACATTTGTTTGCACATGCTCACCAATCTGCGCCCTATATCTTAAGAACACAAACGCCGAAGAGTTTAAAAACAAATACCGGGAAGCTGGAAAGGCCATAATCAAAAACCATTATGTTGATGATTTTTTTATTTTCAAACTCAGAAGAAGTTATTGGGCTTTGATGGTCTTCATCAAAAGATTCATTTACATTCTCTTCTCAAATTCCAAAAATACCTGATGAACTTATTAATGGAGTAACGAGGCCCACTAAGAGGCAAATTTTGATGGCTTTAATGACAATCTTCGACACCCCGGAAATCATTTCCCATTACATAGCATTTTTAAAAATATGATTGCAGGAAATATGGTGCTCAGGTATAGACTGGGATGAGACAATCCATCGGGAACACTTTGACAAATGGTATACATGGATAAAAAACATATCGCAAATAAAATCTACCACCATACCAAGGCCATATGCAAATATGTTGAGGATAGGCGAATCAGCAAACGACCAGTTTCACGTATTCGTTGATGCCAGCGAGTCTGCCTATGGTGCGGTTGCATATTTTCGCTTATCCGCTGGAAATGTTGTCAAGTCTAGCCTAGTTAGTACGAAAACCAAGAATTGAACTGGAATCCGCAATTTCAGGCCTATCCTTTCAAAAATTATATTTTTGGCGATTCAAGCAAGAAGTCACTTAAAGTTTTTCTAAAATTTTTTATATTGTAAAACTACAATAAAACTGAATTAAATAAAACTGAAGACTTTTATTTCAAAAAGTTATGGGCCCAGTTCATGCATAAAATCAATTTCCGACATAATAAGAAGCTGACTAAGCGTTGCAATGAATTCGTGGAAGAAAAAAATTTAGGTTGGAAACACGTGTTCAGCATGATGAAACAAGAAGCTCGCAAAAGTTCAGAATGGCAGTCAGTGGCTGACATGGAAGTTGCAAATGCGGCAAATTTTGGAAGCTACGTTTAAAACCACAAGAAAAAGATGAAAGTGTGTAGGCGTTTGCTACGCTAAGTAAGTAGATGTGGTGAAAAAGAAGGTTTCAAAGGAAAATGTTTTTTATGCGGGGAAAAAGGCCATTTGAAACGTAATTGTCCACAACGAAACAATAAAGCTGAGAAAAAAAAAAACAAAAATGGATGTTGACGCATTATTTGTCAACCCGTGCAAAACAATGACCGTGATAGTTCGGTGCTAGACTCTGGAGAAAGTGATCATATGTCCTTATAATCTTACAGCAACTTCAGTCAAAGTGACTATTGGTAAAGGAACAGTTATTACTGCAGAAGGAAAGGGTGAAATTCATATTCTGGCTTTTAGTGGTCAGGATTGGGTTTCTAAAGTCATTAAGGACGTCTTGTATGTGCCAGAAATTCATAAAAATGTATTTTTTACAGTTAAAGCTATGGCCCGTGGGTACTTTTTTAAGTCAGACAAGAAGCGATGTGAACTGCTGAAGAAAGGGATTGCTGTTGCTGTGGGAGCCCGGAAGGGAAAATTGTTTCAAATGATTTTCAAGGTAACGTCGAAGAATAAGTCTCTGGCGATTGCAAATTTAGCACCAAATCAAAAATTGTCATTTTTATGAGCAACCAAAGCGCCATACACCTTGTGGAAAACCCTGAATTTCACAAAAGAACGAAGCATATTGACGACGTTCGTTACCATTTTATTCGTGAGAAGTACGAGCAAGATTTATTTAACTTGAATTTTGGGCAACGAATTTTGGGACGAAGTCTCGATCGAAGGAGAAACACCAACGTTTTCGATATTTAATTGAAGTTCAATGAATTAAATACTTAAAATTCAAACTTATAACTAAAAGTAGTTGAATGGAATATTTATTTAAAGTTGGCAACACTATTATTCGTTTTGAATATATTTCTGCATTTAATTCTTGTTCGTTAAACTTATTCTCTTTTTAGTGGTATCGGGATGAATTCTCCAAAGGTAGTATTGGTGGCATCGTTGCCTGCAACTAATTTAGGGGAATGTTCCCTCCATAATCTCAGTGTGTCCCGCGTATCCGTAACCAGATTCCCATTTTCATCTCTACATGTAGATTCTCCGGGCTTAAAACTTTGGGTCAGACGGCTGACTGATGGAATTTTCTACCATCATTTCAGTCCCGGTACACCCCGAGTTCCTCCCACGCATGCCTTTCCTGCTCGCGTTTCTGGCGCCAGTCTTCCGTTCTCCTTACCTAGTAATTTTCACGCGCGGCTCGCGGTGCTGCAGTTTGTAAGCGGCGATTTTCGCTGAGGTAGCTTCGCGAAACTCCGGCGGGGGTCTGTAGCCAATAGTATTCTCTGCGGCGGTACGCATGGAGCGGTATGTGCGCCCAAAGCCACGCCGGTTGTAATTGAAGCTAAGTGACGTCCAACTTTCCTTGCGTCCCAGAGCGTACGTTATTCGTATTGTATAATCGGATCCGTATGTTAGCTGCAACAAGATAATGGTGAGAGTCAATACTGGAAGCATGCCTTCCGTCGATCACAACTTTATCAATTTTGTTGTACGTGTATTGATCAGGGGACAGCCATGTGACTGTTGATATCATGCTTCCCTTTTTTCTCAAGACACACAACAATTATTTTAATTCAAATAATGATCAACAAATAAGAAAATGGCGATCAAGAAGTTATCCCTTGGATAATGAATTGCGAAACACGGGTTGGCGTGTCTGCTTTTTTCATAAAAATTATTTTTATTTTTTAGGCAGTGCTGCCGTATTTGGCAACACTCCCCCTTTGAAGTCGACCCATTACGAGACTTTCCAATTTCGTGAAACTTTGTGATGTCTATACTCCTGTAGCGGCTTGTAAGACCGCACTTCGCACTTGTCTCCGCCGGGTACGACTTGGATCACCTTTCCTTTAGGCCACGTTCCTTTTGAATTTGATGGGTCAACTGAGGATATCGCTCCCATGAATTGGTTGTGTATGTTGATATGTTGAAACCATTTTGTAAATTTTATCAGATCCGGGAGGTACTGCCTTATCCAATGTTTTCAAAAGTTATAAGTGAACTTTGGCATTGTTTTTGATCGAAACTCTTGCTTCCATTGGAGGAACCCATCAAAAAATATTTAGGCGAAAAGGCTTCGTCACTCTAAATTACTATCGGGACATACGTAAGCTGCCTATAATTGATTACACACTGCATCTCAGTCTTCATAGTTAACAAAAACTCATCAGTTGGATTCCTTATGGTGTTCATAGCTACCAATGTATTTTTTACGGGCGGAGAAGTCTCTCCCAGCTCCCACCGATATGTGCAGCTTCTAGTGGTATGAATTTCCTTTTCATTCCCGAACTCACGAATTCGCCAGCAATTTTTTTTGATATTTATTTTTGATGTAGCTTCCTTGAGCTCCTCGCTGGCGTCTCGGAAATTAGTGCCGTTGTCTACAAATCGATTGGTTCTCCTCTCCTTGTCATGAACCAGTTTAACGCCAATATGCACGAATCCGACGACAGTCTTGCAGCGATTTCGATATGCACTGAGCGAATTTCTAAATTTTTAAATAAAAGTCGTCAGTTTTATTTAATTCAGTTCTATTGTAGCTTTACAATATAAAAGACTTTAGAAAAACCTTAAGTGATTTTTTGCTTGAATCGACAAAAAGAGAATGGGTATAACGAACAAGAATTAAATCCCTTATTAAATCCACTCCCACTTTTTGAATTTTAAGTATTTCATTCATTGAACTCCAATTAAATATCGAAAACGTTGGTGTTTCTCCTTCAGTAGAGACTTCATCAATCCGTCGGCATACTGGTCATTAAATTGCATCAACTTCAAATTAAAGAAACCTTGTTCGTACTTCTCACGAATAAGATGGTAACGAACGTCGTCAATATGCTTCTCTAGAGTCTAAGATTGCTATGAATAGATCCGCCTGATCTTTGATGAATTTCTGGCCCCAAGAAACATGTAGCATCGAAAAAATTTACATCAAATTCTTTCCTCAAATGTTCAATAACTTCTAAAATATTGTTCTCATTTTCTGCTACTATAAGTCCATCATCAACATATAAGGCCAGAATCAACAATTCATTTTTTTCATTTTGAATAAAGACACATGGGTCTGCCGTACTTACTGCCTTTGCTCAAAATTTCAAAAGTTTATCTTTTGAATGAATCAGAGTACGTGCTGACTCAACTATAGTTCGCATTTCTCTTTCTCCACAACCATTTTGTTCCGGTGTATATGGGACAGTTCGCTGATATTGTATACCCCTATCGTAAAAAAATATAACTAACTCTTTATTAACAAACTCAGTGCCATGGTCTGATCTGAAAACGCATATACTATGGCCAAGCACTTTAAGTGCTTCCGTAACAAACTTTTATATATTTTACCTTACCTCAGATTTATTTTTCAAAAAATAAACAAACCGAAAATGTGAGTAATCATCCTTTAACAACAAAAAATATCTTGACCCACCAAGAGAATCTGGCTGCATTGGTCCGCATACGTCTGCAAAAATCAGTTGTCCGCATCTCGATTTTTTATCTTTACACGAATAAAAGCTTACACGATGTTGTTTTCCCTAAACACAAGCTTTGCATGTAAAATTGCAGCTTCAAAACAGATACCTTTTTCTTGAAAAAAATGTTTAACATATTCAATGTTCTGATGGCCCATGTGCTAATGCCATAGACTTAATGACAATTTTTTATTTGGTGCTAAATTTGCAATCGCCACAGGCTCATTCTGGTACTTTGAAAATCATTTGAAACAATTTTCCCTTCCGGGCTCCCACTGCAACAGCAATCCCTTTCTCCAGCAGTTCACATCGCTTCTTGTCTGACTTAAAAAAGTGCCCACGGGCCATAGCCCGTAAATAAATTTTTATGCATTTCTGGCACATACGAGGGCGGATTGATATTGAAGCTATCTAAGTAGGAAAAAAACTTTTTTTTTCAAAAACCATTTATTTCTCAACATAGTCTCCTTTTACTTCGACACACTTAGTAAGACAATATTCCAACTTTTTTATACCATCTGAATAATACGATTTCGGAAACCCCTCGAAATACGCGTTAGTTTCGGTAATCACTTCTTCGTTGGAGATGAATCTTTTTCCTGCGAGCCATTTTTTCAAGTTTGGAAACAGGAAAAAGTCACTAGGAGCAAAATCTGGACTATAAGGTGGATGATTAACCAATTCGAAGTGTATTTCACGTAATTTTAGCATCGTATCTAATGCTGTGTGAACCGGTGCGTTGTCTTGAAGAAAGAGCATTTTTTTCTTCTTTATATGTGGTCGTTTTTCCTTGATTGCATCAATCAATTGATCCAATAATGCACGATAATACTTTCCTGTGATTGTGGATCCTTTTTCAAGATAATCGATGAGCAATATTCATTGTGCATCCCAAAATACAGTGGCCATAACCTTGCCAGCCGATTTCACTGCCTTCGCCTTCTTCGGAGCACTTCCACCAGCTCCAACCCATTGTTTCGATTGATTTTTGCTTTCAGGTGTGTAGTGGTGGACCCACGTTTCATCAACAGCTATTAATCGACGCCAAAAATCAACAGGATTACGCTTTATCATGTCCAAACACCGCTGTGAAGTGGTCTGTCGAACTCGTTTTTGTTCGACACTGAGCAAACGCGGCACCCATCTTGCCGATAGCTTTTTCATATGCAAATGTTCATGCAAAATGTTGAACACACGTTCATATGATATGTTTACCATTTCAACAATCTCACGCAACTTGACTCGGCGATCATTCATAACGATATCGAGGATTTTCTTGATATTTTCTTCAGTAACCACCTCTTTTGGCCTTCCTGTTGATGGTATTGTTGCAGTGCTTGTTCGGGCACGTTTAAATTCAGCAATCCAATATAATCTGACCGAGCAGACTCACCGTAATGTGTATCCAGCTTTTCTTTTGTCTCTTTCGCCGTTTTCCCTTTCAAATAATAGTGTTTAATCACTGCACGAAATTCGCTTTTTTCCATTTTTCAAGAAACACAAAAGTTGCTTACTTCCAACGTCTACAACAAATAAACTAATCGATGAATTTGGGTGAAATTTTAACAGCTGACGTTTGACAGATCGCAATTCCTAAAAAAAAAGTTTTTGTGTTCTAGCGCTAGGTAGCTTCAATATCAATCCGCCCTCGTACAAGATGTCCTTAATGACTTTAGAAACTCAATCCTGACCATTAAACGCCAGAATATGGATGTCACCCTTTCCTTCTGCAGTAATAACTGTTCCGTTACCAATAGTCACTTTGACTGAAGTTGTACATATGATCACTTGCTTGTCTAGCACCCAACTATCATTATCATTATTTTTCACGGATTGACAAAAACTGCAAACACCCATTTGCAACCGATAGCCTTTTGACCCTATGGTAAGTTTGTTAGTTGCCATGTATTGTTTTGAAGAAGTGATATTGTTTTGATATAAGAATATATTCTTCCTGCATAGCACGCTACCATTCAGGCGCCATATCGCTGTCCATTGCCTCTTCAACGGATAACGGTATCGCATATTGACCATTAAATTAAATTGCTTTTTCGACCTACCTGGAGCATCGGTCTGGAATATTCTTGACCTTTCAGGCCCAATTCGTTGTCGTTCCGTGTCACTGCATTCTGTCTCGTCGTTCAATAATCTGAAGCTCTCATTTAACTCTTCTGAAATGTCTTCAGCATCCTCATAATAAGAATGAGATTCGAATATTTCATTGTTCTGACTCTTGTTGTTAGCTTCACTATTGAAACCAATTAATTCAATCGGTATGGACTCGTTCATGTTGTTGTTGTTGTTGCCGCTGCCCATCATAATGCTTTCGTCAAATTTAACGTCCCTTCGGACTACAATCTTTCGATTCTCCGAAATCATGTAGACGATACGCTTTCGATTCGCTGTCGTGACCAACCATGATCCATTCTTTGCTCTTTTGACGAAGTTTATTATGCTGCGTTTTCTGAAGTGCAATCGCCAAGCAAACAAACACTTTCAAATGCTTCACTACTAGCTTTCTTCCAAACCAAACCTCATAGGGAGTGATATCACCAAGCACTTTCGTAGGTGATCGAATATTCAAATATGTCGCACAAGCCACTGCTTCTGCCATGGCACTCTCACGGAGCTGCGAATGTACCAACATGCATCGCGCTATTTCACTGAGTGTTGGATTTGCTCGTTGGGCTACTCCATTCTGCTAAGGGGCAGATTTTAAAAAATCATTGAAATCTGTATTAACGAATTCACCACCATTGTCTGTAAGTAATGTTTTTATTTTACAATCAGTTTATAAAGGGTGTCTTTGACGTGTGGTTTTTAAGGAGAAATAAAACGCATATAATTTAATATATAGCCAAGAAATTAATTTTATTATAAAGATAAGGGTTTGCCATTATTTTTTAAAAATGATTTCGGGCAAGTGGCCGTCGCGGCTGCCTCGAATAAATTCCAGCCGATAGACCCAATTTTCGACCACTTTTTGCAGCAATTGGGGCCGTATGTCAGCAATAACGCTCCGATTATTCTCTTCCAAGGCGTCAATCGTCTCGGGCTTATCTGCGTAGACAAGCAACTTCACATAACCCCACAAAAAATAGTCCAGCGGTGTTAAATCGCACGATCTTGGAGGCCACGCCACAGGCCCACGACGCGAGATAATGCGCTCACCAAAAGTTTCGTTCAATAAATTGATTGTTTCGTTGGCTGTATGGCATGTAGCGCCGTCTTGTTGGAACCAAAGATCGTCCACATCAACATCCTCCAATTCAGGCTCTATAGCGTTCCAAATTGACTGTAACAGTATGGCCGGTTTCATTTTTGAAGAAATATGGACCAATGATTCCCTCTGCCCATAGAGCACACCAAACAGTGCCTTTTTGAGGATGTAACGGCGTCTCAACAATGGCTTGTGGATTATCGTCACTCCAAATGCGACAATTTTGCTTATTAACGTACCCCAACCAAAAGTGAGCTTCATCGCTGAACAAAATTTTCTTGTGAAAATCGGGATCATTGGCCATCGCGTTTTGGGCCACTTCACCGAACGTGCGACGCGCTTCATGGTCGTTCGGCTTCAATTCTAGCACGAGTTGGACTTTGTAAGTCCGCAAACCAAAATCCTTCCGCAAAATCTTCCATAAAGTGGATGGGCACAGCTCCAATTGTTGCGCGCGATGGCGGATGGACTCATTTGGGTCTTCTTCGATACTCTGCTCCACAGCAGCAATAGCGTCTTCGGTGCGCACTGTACGGCGTCTCTGAGGATGCATATTATCCACTAGAGTAAACGTGGTGCGAAACCGATCCATGGTTGCTCGAATTACCGATTCTGCTAGGCGATTATGTTGACCGAATATTGGACGTAGCGCGCGATGCGTCGCGTGAACCGAACCAATATTTTGGTAACAAATTTGCACGATTTGCAAACTCAGGAGTAAATCTATTCATTATGAAATGGCAAACCAAACTGAGCATAAATCAAGTGACAGCTGCCAAAAAGACCCATTCCGAAAAAAGTATTGCCAGATTGAAAAACACACGTCTAAAAAAAAACTCCCCTCGACCGTCTTTTTAAATTGCTTATAAGTTTCGAATACTTGATTTTTGGACTGCAAAAAATACACGAACATTAATCTCGACTTATCGTCAATGAACTTTAAAAAAATAACGCGAGCCACCATGAATATTAAAAGGCCCACATAAGTCAGAAAAAATAAGACTAAAAATTGTTTGCCCGATATTCCGACACTGAAAATGGTTTTGATGAAATTTTGTTCTTCATGCGTGTTACACACATAATGCCTTTTACATTCACAATGTCTTTCGACGCGAGTCCACTCAAGCGTTGAAAGTTTATATGGCCATAACGATTATGCCATTTCACAATGATTTCTACGCGAGAAAAATTACACGCTTGCACCACTATACCGTAAAATGCATCTACAAATGTGGCACCTCCACTTTCAAACGCTGTTTTAAATCCGTGTTCGTCCGCTTCTGATATTGAAATGAAATTCATATGCATGCCTGGCACATACAAACAGTTTAACAATTTAAATTCAGAATCAGCTGTTTTTACCTTAACTGTCCCGATGCATGCAGCTTCAACGTTGTATTTTCCGGCTAGCTGGATTTTTTCACTGTGTTCTTGAATTTTCGTCAACATATCACGATCTACACATATATCAGAAGTTGCCCCACTGTCGACACAAAATTCGCTCAAACTGATTCGTTGCTGTGCAGCTGCTGCGAACACCGCAAAAGATTTTGACTTAGTTTTCCTTTTTCCTATGTGCACTCTGCAGCGAAATACCCCTTCTTCCCGCAATTGAAGCATTTCAGATTTTGCCGCTTCTTTTTCTTTTCTTCACTTTGTACGCTTGTTCGCTTCTGCTCCAATTTGTGTTGAAATTGGTGACGACTTTATTGGAACTTGGGCCGCGCTACAAACACCTGTACGTTGTCTGTACCATTAGTTGGTTCATCTACTCTTCATTTTAATCCTCTTCTGCCAACTTTATTTTCAATGAGATTAGGTTAGGAAGCTCATCCCTCGCCTCGAACGCCACTAGCAAGTTCTCGTAACTTTTTGGCAAACTGGCCAATAGCATTATTGTTAGCAGCTCTTCTGGTAAACTGATGCTGACTTCAGCTAGTTCACGCACTGTCTTGAAAATCTAAAAATATGATGTTGAACGTTCTCGCTCTCACCCATACGCAGATTAGAAAGTCGCTAGAATAGCGTAACTTTTCTGACAGGTCCCGTTGGTTGATAAAACTGCTTTACCATTTCCCCATGCGTCGATCGCCGTACTGCACCTTTTGATATTCCTCAAATTATTTAATAACAAGAACATTATCGTTGCAATCGCCTTAAAATTTTTAGCCTGCTATTCAGCTTCATTTTCGTTTGACTTTTTCAAGTTACCAGACACCACTAGCCACAAGTTCTGATGCATGCACTCTCAGCCTCTGCAGACTCCACGTGTCGTAGTTATTCGAGTCCAATTTTTCAATATTAAAATTCATGTTTCTCTTTGTTACTTTTAACAAAAAAGAACATTCACAATTCACTTGGCTACCAAATTCGCTGGACCCATAACCTTTGTTAGGTACTTTTAGCTTTTGCGCAGTTAAAATTAAAATAAATGCGTCTTGTCAGAGGTTTATTACAAAAAAAACTACAAGTAATGCTTAGCCTAATGTGAATATGTGTGTGTGAACAATGGGTGTGTCAAATAACGGTTGCTGTATATAAAAATCATACCTATTATATAAGTGTTGCATTTTTCATATTTCAACACTAGCGGCATCATATTATTTTTTTTCTTTAAAAATGTAAAAATGTGGACATGGCGCTCATTCCCATAATTTTCTCCCGGAAACAATTAGCAACGACATTTAGTTTTCAAGACTTCGAGCCATTGATAATCTCACTAGTTTGCATCTGTAGTGAAGCGTGGTTTGAAGTTGAGGATAACATAAAACACGTCTACTCAGATCGAATGTAGAAGAAAAGTTTTATTCAAGATAAAAACTAGCACAGGGTGAAAAGTATTTTAGAGAGAAATGAACACAGAGTGCACTGGTGATATGAAAAAATTATTTTTACAAACCATAATTCAACAGTATCTACCACATGGTGTTGTACATCTAATGAAATAATGGATTAATTGAAACAATTCAATTATTTGATGTGGCGTTGAAATTTCTTTGCTATAATCATGTGATTTCAAATCTCTACGTTATTGCTTATGTATTTGAAAATACAATCTCTCAATTCAGAATTGCATGAGGCAGCCACGAAAATAAAAAATATTTTGCTTAGAAGGAAATAGTTCCAGTAGGATACAACATTTATGAATTAATATATGTATATGTACATTGTTTAAGGATTGATTTGTATTTTATGTATAAGTTAGTAGGGTGCATTGTGACGTGCCGCCAGCTCTGCATGTGCGCGTACAAGTTGTCGATCCGTCAGCGTCAGCTATACGCTTCATGTCCGCGTACAAGTTGTCGATCCGTCAGCGTCAGCTCTTGCTTACGAATGGAAACGGTCCGTCCATCTTGCGCGTGCAAGCTGTCCGTCTGTCCGTCCACATTGCGCGTGCAAGCTGTCCGTCCAATATACGCGTGTGAGAGATCCGTCCGTTCAATGCACCTGGCTCTAAGATGTTTGCTTCAGTTAGACTTCCGAAATAAAGCACCCAAACGACGGTGATGCAGAACTGCGAGTTCGGTTATCTGCATTTCGCTGATACTGCATCGATCAAGTGCATTCGGTGCGAAAGTGTTGGGAACCCAAACAGTACGAGTGGTTCAGGTTTGCTGTCACGGCACTTTAGGTCACGTAGGATTCCGAACCGAGGCTCGTGACAAGCTTAAAACTATTAATTATTACAGTTCGATTGGGGGATTAAAATCAAACGGTTGTGCGGGTTAAAAATATAAATTTTTATAAACCTTAATTTAACACCTTATAAATTAAATAACTTATTGTTTTAATTTGAATAAACTGTTTTAATTGGGTGACTCTAAATAACCAATTTTAAAATAACTTGTTAATAGACCAATTTAATTATTTGATGTTAAAAACTTTAATTAAACGCATAATGAATTAATTTACTAATTGCGTTAACTTGAATAAATGTTTTAATTGTGTGAACACAAATGGGCATTTGTGTCAGGGAACATCTTTAAATCTCCACGTTGCTGCTGAGCTATCTATCCCCAAATAATCAACTGATCGCTACAGTCGCAATACTACTTTCCTTCGCCGTCAGACCGCACGCCTTAGCGTTCGCAGGGTTGACGCGTCTGGCCTTGCCAGCAGTGGGAAGCCCGAAATAATCAATTTATATAAGTGTTGAGGAGGACTGTTTAAATATGAAAAAATGCAACACTTATATAATAATAATAATTAGAGTGAAATTGAGAGAGAATGAGAGTGTGTGAGTCACACAGAAATGCAGCAAAAATAATAGAAACAAAGATTGCGCAAAGCTGAGTACATAAATTTTTCGTTCTGCGCATCTATGTCACAATAGCATGGTTGCAAAGAGAAATGTCAAAAAAATACCTATCCGCATTAGCCTCGTTTCACACGAACGGCGCGACACGGCGACACACAAACCTGCACAAAACTCACAACAACGGCGAAAAGTGTGTATGCTCATACCAAGAGCTTCACACGATCAGACAATCTATGATTGCGGCTGCAAAACAAAACAAACCAAAACAAAAATGCCAATTCGCATAGTTTCCGGCGGAAACTTTCAACAGTCCAGCGATTTTGTTGTTTATTTTGACAATTCTGCTTGCATCTTTTTCGTTTTTCTTGGGAAAAAAACAGACGAGACATACTTTTTTAATTTCTTTGGAAAATTGATTTTTTTGCACTTGCAGAAGAAATTTGTATACCTACTTACTTACATATGAGACTGCAGAGTGTTCAAATTGAATTATTATTACCTTAATGCACAGTGTGTGTACGTATATCTACGCTCCACTGTATAAGAAATCCAATTAAAACATAAAACACAAACAGAGCGGAGGAGACCTTTTTTTAGTTTCTGGGGAAAAATGAGAGTCGGACTGCGGCACCTTAAATTTAAATATTGGTTAGGTTTTGGGACTTTGTTGTGCAGTTTTGTGTATATTTATCATCGCCGTGTCGCGCCGTTGCCGTTGGTATGAAACGAGGCTTATGTATTTTTTGCTATGTTGACGTCACAGCCCAGCGACGAAATATCAAACTCAGAAAGAAAATTATAACGAACCTGCGCAATGCGTAATCTTCTTCTCTATCATTCTTGGCAATGCAGTATGAAAAATGTAAACTGCTTAGATATTTTTCTCTGAACATACTGCCGCCGGTGAACTCGTAAATTTTTTGCGGACTCTAGTGTCAATTTGTTCATTTTTTGCCGTTTCCTTTTGTTGAATTTGTCACATGCAGTTTCACTTTGTGAAAACTACGCGCACATACGTATATAATACCAATGCCAAAGCGACGGCAATTCATTTTCTTTTTCTCGCTCGCATGATGTTCACATTAGCACGATGCAGTACAGAATGATGCTTGGCGAGTGGATACGCAAGTTGTCAATCATACACAACACGAGTATCCATCGGCAGTTTGCAGCGCATGATGTGTCTGTACGCCCCTTAAGGCCTGTATGGAGGTCTCATGAAAACGCTTAAGAAAAAAGAGCATATATTTCTTTTGCTTGAAAATATAGTAGTAAAGAAAAATTGACATTTGAAAGCCCATGGCCGCATTGGCATTTAATTTTTTTATTCGTTTATTATTAAACAAACATTGAAAAGAAAAACTTTATTTACTTTTGTTCAGGCAGTTGTCCCTTTTTCTTAAAAAAAAAAATAGGCTTTATATCTTGCCAAAATCAGTGTTGTCGTTTTCACTTTTCAATAAAAAAAAGGTAGCAAAAATTCGAATCAAATTTCTTGTGAAGTGCATACAGCTTAAGAAAAAATTACTCAGGGAAATATCTTGAGCATTTTTTTTATATGTAGATTTCGCTTTTCTTTAGAGATGCATACATGCCTTTAGTTTGTAATAAACCTCTGTAAGAACAAAACTAATTTATTTTAATTTGAACTGCGCAAAAGGTAAAAGTACCTAACAGCTAGCCCATACAGAACATTTCACAGTATATATTATTCTGGCAGTTATGGTGTCTCTTGAATTATATATAATACAATTTATTTTATACAGAAGTTTATTTTGTGATTCTATTCAATGAATTCGTTTGCATTTCGGGCTAATTAAATATCAGAAGTCATGATAAAAACTGTATCCAACTATTAAAAAAACAAAATTTGATTGTAAAAAAAATATTATTATTAAAATAAAGTATTTTTAAAATTTTATTGATCATTTGTTAGATAATTCTTATGAAAAAATCATTGAAGTTTATAGGACAAACTTTTGGCAAAATCAAATCAAATTATTTTTATTTTAGGATATTCCAAAATAATTTCATAATATAACAGAAAATCAACAATTTTTTAGTCTTTTTTTCTTCAGTTTTATGTTAACATATATATCTAAATTCAATAATTACTGATTTAATTTGAATACAATAAACGCAAACCAAAATCCTTCCGCAAAATCTTCCATAAAGTGGATGGGCACAGCTCCAATTGTTGCGCGCGATGGCGGATGGACTCATTTGGATCTTCTTCGATACTCTGCTCCACAGCAGCAATAGCGTCTTCGGTGCGCACTGTACGGCGTCTCTGAGGATGCATATTATCCACTAGAGTAAACGTGGTGCGAAACCGATCCATGGTTGCTCGAATTACGGATTCTGCTAGGCGATTATGTTGACCGAATATTGGACGTAGCGCGCGATGCGTCGCGTGAACCGAACCAATATTTTGGTAACAAATTTGCACGATTTGCAAACTCAGGAGTAAATCTATTCATTATGAAATGGCAAACCAAACTGAGCTTAAATCAAGTGACAGCTGCCAAAAAGACCCATTCCGAAAAAAGTATTGCCAGATTGAAAAACACACGTCTAAAAAAAAACTCCCCTCGACCGTCTTTTTAAATTGCTTATAAGTTTCGAATACTTGATTTTTGGACTGCAAAAAATACACGAACATTAATCTCGACTTATCGTCAATGAAATTTAAAAAAATAACGCGATCCACCATGAATATTAAAAGGCCCACATAAGTCACAAAAAATAAGACTAAAAATTGTTTGCCCGATATTCCGACACTGAAAATGGTTTTGATGAAATTTTGTTCTTCATGCGTGTTACACACATAATGCCTTTTACATTCACAATGTCTTTCGACGCGAGTCCACTCAAGCGTTGAAAGTTTATATGGCCATAACGATTATGCCATTTCACAATGATTTCTACGCGAGAAAAATTACACGCTTGCACCACTATACCGTAAAATGCATCTACAAATGTGGCACCTCCACTTTCAAACGCTGTTTTAAATCCGTGTTCGTCCGCTTCTGATATTGAAATGAAATTCATATGCATGCCTGGCACATACAAACAGTTTAACAATTTAAATTCAGAATCAGCTGTTTTTACCTTAACTGTCCCGATGCATGCAGCTTCAACGTTGTATTTTCCGGCTAGCTGGATTTTTTCACTGTGTTCTTGAATTTTCGTCAACATATCACGATCTACACATATATCAGAAGTTGCCCCACTGTCGACACAAAATTCGCTCAAACTGATTCGTTGCTGTGCAGCTGCTGCGAACACCGCAAAAGATTTTGACTTAGTTTTCCTTTTTCCTATGTGCACTCTGCAGCGAAATACCCCTTCTTCCCGCAATTGAAGCATTTCAGATTTTGCCGCTTCTTTTTCTTTTCTTCACTTTGTACGCTTGTTCGCTTCTGCTCCAATTTGTGTTGAAATTGGTGACGACTTTATTGGAACTTGGGCCGCGCTACAAACACCTGTACGTTGTCTGTACCATTAGTTGGTTCATCTACTCTTCATTTTAATCCTCTTCTGCCAACTTTATTTTCAATGAGATTAGGTTAGGAAGCTCATCCCTCGCCTCGAACGCCACTAGCAAGTTCTCGTAACTTTTTGGCAAACTGGCCAATAGCATTATTGTTAGCAGCTCTTCTGGTAAACTGATGCTGACTTCAGCTAGTTCACGCACTGTCTTGAAAATCTAAAAATATGATGTTGAACGTTCTCGCTCTCACCCATACGCAGATTAGAAAGTCGCTAGAATAGCGTAACTTTTCTGACAGGTCCCGTTGGTTGATAAAACTGCTTTACCATTTCCCCATGCGTCGATCGCCGTACTGCACCTTTTGATATTCCTCAAATTATTTAATAACAAGAACATTATCGTTGCAATCGCCTTAAAATTTTTAGCCTGCTATTCAGCTTCATTTTCGTTTGACTTTTTCAAGTTACCAGACACCACTAGCCACAAGTTCTGATGCATGCACTCTCAGCCTCTGCAGACTCCACGTGTCGTAGTTATTCGAGTCCAATTTTTCAATATTAAAATTCATGTTTCTCTTTGTTACTTTTAACAAAAAAGAACATTCACAATTCACTTGGCTACCAAATTCGCTGGACCCATAACCTTTGTTAGGTACTTTTAGCTTTTGCGCAGTTAAAATTAAAATAAATGCGTCTTGTCAGAGGTTTATTACAAAAAAAACTACAAGTAATGCTTAGCCTAATGTGAATATGTGTGTGTGAACAATGGGTGTGTCAAATAAGGGTTGCTGTATATAAAAATCATACCTATTATATAAGTGTTGCGTTTTTCATATTTCAACACTAGCGGCATCATATTATTTTTTTTCTTTAAAAATGTAAAAATGTGGACATGGCGCTCATTCCCATAATTTTCTCCCGGAAACAATTAGCAACGACATTTGGTTTTCAAGACTTCGAGCCATTGGTAATCTCACTAGTTTGCATCTGTAGTGAAGCGTGGTTTGAAGTTGAGGATAACATAAAACACGTCTACTCAGATCGAATTTAGAAGAAAAGTTTTATTCAAGATAAAAACTAGCACAGGGTGAAAAGTATTTTAGAGAGAAATGAACACAGTGCACTGGTGATATGAAAAAATTATTTTTACAAACCATAATTCAACAGTATCTACCACATGGTGTTGTACATCTAATGAAATAATGGATTAATTGAAACAATTCAATTATTTGATGTGGCGTTGAAATTTCTTTGCTATAATCATGTGATTTCAAATCTCTACGTTATTGCTTATGTATTTGAAAATACAATCTCTCAATTCAGAATTGCATGAGGCAGCCACGAAAATAAAAAATATTTTGCTTAGAAGGAAATAGTTCCAGTAGGATACAACATTTATGAATTAATATATGTATATGTACATTGTTTAAGGATTGATTTGTATTTTATGTATAAGTTAGTAGGGTGCATTGTGACGTTCCGCCAGCTCTGCATGTGCGCGTACAAGTTGTCGATCCGTCAGCGTCAGCTATACGCTTCATGTCCGCGTACAAGTTGTCGATCCGTCAGCGTCAGCTCTTGCTTACGAATGGAAACGGTCCGTCCATCTTGCGCGTGCAAGCTGTCCGTCTGTCCGTCCACATTGCGCGTGCAAGCTGTCCGTCCAATATACGCGTGTGAGAGATCCGTCCGTTCAATGCACCTGGCTCTAAGATGTTTGCTTCAGTTAGACTTCCGAAATAAAGCACCCAAACGACGGTGATGCAGAACTGCGAGTTCGGTTATCTGCATTTCGCTGATACTGCATCGATCAAGTGCATTCGGTGCGAAAGTGTTGGGAACCCAAACAGTACGAGTGGTTCAAGTTTGCTGTCACGGCACTTTAGGTCACGTAGGATTCCGAACCGAGGCTCGTGACAAGCTTAAAACTATTAATTATTACAGTTCGATTGGGGGATTAAAATCAAACGGTTGTGCGGGTTAAAAATATAAATTTGTATAAACCTTAATTTAACACCTTATAAATTAAATAACTTATTGTTTTAATTTGAATAAACTGTTTTAATTGGGTGACTCTAAATAACCAATTTTAAAATAACTTGTTAATAGACCAATTTAATTATTTGATGTTAAAAACTTTAATTAAACGCATAATGAATTAATTTACTAATTGCGTTAATTTGAATAAATGTTTTAATTGTGTGTACACAAATGGGCATTTGTGTCAGGGAACATCTTTAAATCTCCACGTTGCTGCTGAGCTATCTATCCCCAAATAATCAACTGATCGCTACAGTCGCAATACTACTTTCCTTCGCCGTCAGACCGCACGCCTTAGCGTTCGCAGGGTTGACGCGTCTGGCCTAGCCAGCAGTGGGAAGCCCGAAATAATCAATTTATATAAGTGTTGAGGAGGACTGTTTAAATATGAAAAAATGCAACACTTATATAATAATAATAATTAGAGTGAAATTGAGAGAGAATGAGAGTGTGTGAGTCACACAGAAATGCAGCAAAAATAATAGAAACAAAGATTGCGCAAAGCTGAGTACAAAAATTTTTCGTTCTGCGCATCTATGGCACAATAGCATGGTTGCAAAGAGAAATGTCAAAAAAATACCTATCCGCATTAGCCTCGTTTCACACGAACGGCGCGACACGGCGACACACAAACCTGTACAAAACTCACAACAACGGCGAAAAGTGTGTATGCTCATACCAAGAGCTTCACACGATCAGACAATCTATGATTGCGGCTGCAAAACAAAACAAACCAAAACAAAAATGCCAATTCGCATAGTTGCCGGCGGAAACTTTCAACAGTCCAGCGATTTTGTTGTTTATTTTGACAATTCTGCTTGCATCTTTTTCGTTTTTCTTGGGAAAAAAACAGACGAGACATACTTTTTTAATTTCTTTGGAAAATTGATTTTTTTGCACTTGCAGAAGAAATTTGTATACCTACTTACTTACATATGAGACTGCAGAGTGTTCAAATTGAATTATTATTACCTTAATGCACAGTGTGTGTACGTATATCTACGCTCCACTGTATAAGAAATCCAATTAAAACATAAAACACAAACAGAGCGGAGGAGACCTTTTTTTAGTTTCTGGGGAAAAATGAGAGTCGGACTGCGGCACCTTAAATTTAAATATTGGTTAGGTTTTGGGACTTTGTTGTGCAGTTTTGTGTATATTTATCATCGCCGTTTCGCGCCGTTGCCGTTGGTATGAAACGAGGCTTATGTATTTTTTGCTATGTTGACGTCACAGCCCAGCGACGAAATATCAAACTCAGAAAGAAAATTATAACGAACCTGCGCAATGCGTAATCTTCTTCTCTATCATTCTTGGCAATGCAGTATGAAAAATGTAAACTGCTTAGATATTTTTCGCTGAACATACTGCCGCCGGTGAACTCGTAAATTTTTTGCGGACTCTAGTGTCAATTTGTTCATTTTTTGCCGTTTCCTTTTGTTGAATTTGTCACATGCAGTTTCACTTTGTGAAAACTACGCGCACATACGTATATAATGCCAATGCCAAAGCGACGGCAATTCATTTTCTTTTTCTCCCTCGCATGATGTTCACATTAGCACGATGCAGTACAGAATGATGCTTGGCGAGTGGATACGCAAGTTGTCAATCATACACAACACGAGTATCCATCGGCAGTTTGCAGTGCATGATGTGTCTGTACGCCCCTTAAGGCCTGTATGGAGGTCTCATGAAAACGCTTAAGAAAAAAGAGCATATATTTCTTTTCCGTGAAAATATAGTAGTAAAGAAAAATTGACATTTGAAAGCCCATGGCCGCATTGGCATTTAATTTTTTTATTCGTTTATTATTAAACAAACATTGAAAAGAAAAACTTTATTTACTTTTGTTCAGGCAGTTGTCCCTTTTTCTTAAAAAAAAATAGGCTTTATATCTTGCCAAAATCAGTGTTGTCGTTTTCACTTTTCAATAAAAAAAGGTAGCAAAAATTCGAATCAAATTTCTTGTGAAGTGCATACAGCTTAAGAAAAAATTACTCAGGGAAATTTCTTGAGCATTTTTTTTATATGTAGATTTCGCGTTTCTTTAGAGATGCATACATGCCTTTAGTTTGTAATAAACCTCTGTAAGAACAAAACTAATTTATTTTAATTTGAACTGCGCAAAAGGTAAAAGTACCTAACAGCTAGCCCATACAGAACATTTCACAGTATATATTATTCTGGCAGTTATGGTGTCTCTTGAATTATATATAATACAATTTATTTTATACGGAAGTTTATTTTGTGATTCTATTCAATGAATTCGTTTGCATTTCGGGCTAATTAAATATCAGAAGTCATGATAAAAACTGTATCCAACTATTAAAAAAACAAAATTTGATTGTAAAAAAAATATTATTATTAAAATAAAGTATTTTTAAAATTTTATTGATCATTTGTTAGATAATTCTTATGAAAAAATCATTGAAGTTTATAGGACAAACTTTTGGCAAAATCAAATCAAATTATTTTTATTTTAGGATATTCCAAAATAATTTCATAATATAACAGAAAATCAACAATTTTTTAGTCTTTTTTTCTTCAGTTTTATGTTAACATATGTATCTAAATTCAATAATTACTGATTTAATTTGAATACAATAAACGCAAACCAAAATCCTTCCGCAAAATCTTCCATAAAGTGGATGGGCACAGCTCCAATTGTTGCGTGCGATGGCGGATGGACTCATTTGGGTCTTCTTCGATACTCTGCTCCACAGCAGCAATAGCGTCTTCGGTGCGCACTGTACGGCGTCTCTGAGGATGCATATTATCCACTAGAGTAAACGTGGTGCGAAACCGATCCATGGTTGCTCGAATTACGGATTCTGCTAGGCGATTATGTTGACCGAATATTGGACGTAGCGCGCGATGCGTCGCGTGAACCGAACCAATATTTTGGTAACAAATTTGCACGATTTGCAAACTCAGGAGTAAATCTATTCATTATGAAATGGCAAACCAAACTGAGCATAAATCAAGTGACAGCTGCCAAAAAGACCAACTCCGAAAAAAGTATTGCCAGATTGAAAAACACACGTCTAAAAAAAAACTCCCCTCGACCGTCTTTTTAAATTGCTTATAAGTTTCGAATACTTGATTTTTGGACTGCAAAAAAAACACGAACATTAATCTCGACTTATCGTCAATGAACTTTAAAAAAATAACGCAAGCCACCATGAATATTAAAAGGCCCACATAAGTCAGAAAAAATAAGACTAAAAATTGTTTGCCCGATATTCCGACACTGAAAATGGTTTTGATGAAATTTTGTTCTTCATGCGTGTTACACACATAATGCCTTTTACATTCACAATGTCTTTCGACGCGAGTCCACTCAAGCGTTGAAAGTTTATATGGCCATAACGATTATGCCATTTCACAATGATTTCTACGCGAGAAAAATTACACGCTTGCACCACTATACCGTAAAATGCATCTACAAATGTGGCACCTCCACTTTCAAACGCTGTTTTAAATCCGTGTTCGTCCGCTTCTGATATTGAAATGAAATTCATATGCATGCCTGGCACATACAAACAGTTTAACAATTTAAATTCAGAATCAGCTGTTTTTACCTTAACTGTCCCGATGCATGCAGCTTCAACGTTGTATTTTCCGGCTAGCTGGATTTTTTACTTAGTTTTCCTTTTTCCTATGTGCACTCTGCAGCGAAATACCCCTTCTTCCCGCAATTGAAGCATTTCAGATTTTGCCGCTTCTTTTTCTTTTCTTCACTTTGTACGCTTGTTCGCTTCTGCTCCAATTTGTGTTGAAATTGGTGACGACTTTATTGGAACTTGGGCCGCGCTACAAACACCTGTACGTTGTCTGTACCATTAGTTGGTTCATCTACTCTTCATTTTAATCCTCTTCTGCCAACTTTATTTTCAATGAGATTAGGTTAGGAAGCTCAATTCTCGCCTCGAACGCCACTAGCAAGTTCTCGTAACTTTTTGGCAAACTGGCCAATAGCATTATTGTTAGCAGCTCTTCTGGTAAACTGATGCTGACTTCAGCTAGTTCACGCACTGTCTTGAAAATCTAAAAATATGATGTTGAACGTTCTCGCTCTCACCCATCCGCAGATTAGAAAGTCGCTAGAATAGCGTAACTTTTCTGACAGGTCCCGTTGGTTGATAAAACTGCTTTACCATTTCCCCATGCGTCGATCGCCGTACTGCACCTTTTGATATTCCTCAAATTATTTAATAACAAGAACATTATCGTTGCAATCGCCGTAAAATTTTTAGCCTGCTATTCAGCTTCATTTTCGTTTGACTTTTTCAAGTTACCAGACACCACTAGCCACAAGTTCTGATGCATGCACTCTCAGCCTCTGCAGACTCCACGTGTCGTAGTTATTCGAGTCCAATTTTTCAATATTAAAATTCATGTTTCTCTTTGTTACTTTTAACAAAAAAGAACATTCACAATTCACTTGGCTACCAAATTCGCTGGACCCATAACCTTTGTTAGGTACTTTTAGCTTTTGCGCAGCTAAAATTAAAATAAATGCGTCTTGTCAGAGGTTTATTACAAAAAAAACTACAAGTAATGCTTAGCCTAATGTGAATATGTGTGTGTGAACTTTTAACAAAAAAGAACATTCACAATTCACTTGGCTACCAAATTCGCTGGACCCATAACCTTTGTTAGGTACTTTTAGCTTTTGCGCAGTTAAAATTAAAATAAATGCGTCTTGTCAGAGGTTTATTACAAAAAAAACTACAAGTAATGCTTAGCCTAATGTGAATATGTGTGTGTGAACAATGGGTGTGTCAAATAAGGGTTGCTGTATATAAAAATCATACCTATTATATAAGTGTTGCATTTTTCATATTTCAACACTAGCGGCATCATATTATTTTTTTTCTTTAAAAATGTAAAAATGTGGACATGGCGCTCATTCCCATAATTTCTCCCGGAAACAATTAGCAACGACATTTGGTTTTCAAGACTTCGAGCCATTGATAATCTCACTAGTTTGCATCTGTAGTGAAGCGTGGTTTGAAGTTGAGGATAACATAAAACACGTCTACTCAGATCGAATTTAGAAGAAAAGTTTTATTCAAGACAAAAACTAGCACAGGGTGAAAAGTATTTTAGAGAGAAATGAACACAGTGCACTGGTGATATGAAAAAATTATTTTTACAAACCATAATTCAACAGTATCTACCACATGGTGTTGTACATCTAATGAAATAATGGATTAATTGAAACAATTCAATTATTAGATGTGGCGTTGAAATTTCTTTGCTATAATCATGTGATTTCAAATCTCTACGTTATTGCTTATGTATTTGAAAATACAATCTCTCAATTCAGAATTGCATGAGGCAGCCACGAAAATAAAAAATATTTTGCTTAGAAGGAAATAGTTCCAGTAGGATACAACATTTATGAATTAATATATGTATATGTTCATTGTTTAAGGATTGATTTGTATTTTATGTATAAGTTAGTAGGGTGCATTGTGACTTTCCGCCAGCTCTGCATGTGCGCGTACAAGTTGTCGATCCGTCAGCGTCAGCTATACGCTTCATGTCCGCGTACAAGTTGTCGATCCGTCAGCGTCAGCTCTTGCTTACGAATGGAAACGGTCCGTCCATCTTGCGCGTGCAAGCTGTCCGTCTGTCCGTCCACATTGCGCGTGCAAGCTGTCCGTCCAATATGCGCGTGTGAGAGATCCGTCCGTTCAATGCACCTGGCTCTAAGATGTTTGCTTCAGTTAGACTTCCGAAATAAAGCACCCAAACGACGGTGATGCAGAACTGCGAGTTCGGTTATCTGCATTTCGCTGATACTGCATCGATCAAGTGCATTCGGTGCGAAAGTGTTGGGAACCCAAACAGTACGAGTGGTTCAGGTTTGCTGTCACGGCACTTTAGGTCACGTAGGATTCCGAACCGAGGCTCGTGACAAGCTTAAAACTATTAATTATTACAGTTCGATTGGGGGATTAAAATCAAACGGTTGTGCGGGTTAAAAATATAAATTTGTATAAACCTTAATTTAACACCTTATAAATTAAATAACTTATTGTTTTAATTTGAATAAACTGTTTTAATTGGGTGACTCTAAATAACCAATTTTAAAATAACTTGTTAATAGACCAATTTAATTATTTGATGTTAAAAACTTTAATTAAACGCATAATGAATTAATTTACTAATTGCGTTAACTTGAATAAATGTTTTAATTGTGTGAACACAAATGGGCATTTGTGTCAGGGAACATCTTTAAATCTCCACGTTGCTGCTGAGCTATCTATCCCCAAATAATCAACTGATCGCTACAGTCGCAATACTACTTTCCTTCGCCGTCAGACCGCACGCCTTAGCAGGGTTGACGCGTCTGGCCTAGCCAGCAGTGGGAAGCCCGAAATAATCAATTTATATAAGTGTTGAGGAGGACTGTTTAAATATGAAAAAATGCAACACTTATATAATAATAATAATTAGAGTGAAATTGAGAGAGAAGGAGAGTGTGTGAGTCACACAGAAATGCAGCAAAAATAATAGAAACAAAGATTGCGCAAAGCTGAGTACAAAAATTTTTCGTTCTGCGCATCTATGTCACAATAGCATGGTTGCAAAGAGAAATGTCAAAAAAATACCTATCCGCATTAGCCTCGTTTCACACGAACGGCGCGACACGGCGACACACAAACCTGCACAAAACTCACAACAACGGCGAAAAGTGTGTATGCTCATACCAAGAGCTTCACACGATCAGACAATCTATGATTGCGGCTGCAAAACAAAACAAACCAAAACAAAAATGCCAATTCGCATAGTTGCCGGCGGAAACTTTCAACAGTCCAGCGATTTTGTTGTTTATTTTGACAATTCTGCTTGCATCTTTTTCGTTTTTCTTGGGAAAAAAACAGACGAGACATACTTTTTTAATTTCTTTGGAAAATTGATTTTTTTGCACTTGCAGAAGAAATTTGTATACCTACTTACTTACATATGAGACTGCAGAGTGTTCAAATTGAATTATTATTGCCTTAATGCACAGTGTGTGTACGTATATCTACGCTCCACTGTATAAGAAATCCAATTAAAACATAAAACACAAACAGAGCGGAGGAGACCTTTTTTTAGTTTCTGGAGAAAAATGAGAGTCGGACTGCGGCACCTTAAATTTAAATATTGGTTAGGTTTTGGGACTTTGTTGTGCAGTTTTTTGTATATTTATCATCGCCGTGTCGCGCCGTTGCCGTTGGTATGAAACGAGGCTTATGTATTTTTTACTATGTTGACGTCACAGCCCAGCGACGAAATATCAAACTTAGAAAGAAAATTATAACGAACCTGCGCAATGCGTAATCTTCTTCTCTATCATTCTTGGCAATGCAGTATGAAAAATGTAAACTGCTTAGATATTTTTCGCTGAACATACTGCCGCCGGTGAACTCGTAAATTTTTTGCGGACTCTAGTGTCAATTTGTTCATTTTTTGCCGTTTCCTTTTGTTGAATTTGTCAGATGCAGTTTCACTTTGTGAAAACTACGCGCACATACGTATATAATGCCAATGCCAAAGCGACGGCAATTCATTTTCTTTTTCTCGCTCGCATGATGGTCACATTAGCACGATGCAGTACAGAATGATGCTTGGCGAGTGGATACGCAAGTTGTCAATCATACACAACACGAGTATCCATCGGCAGTTTGCAGCGCATGATGTGTCTGTACGCCCCTTAAGGCCTGTAAGGAGGTCTCATGAAAACGCTTAAGAAAAAAGAGCATATATTTCTTTTGCGTGAAAATATAGTAGTAAAGAAAAATTGACATTTGAAAGCCCATGGCCGCATTGGCATTTAATTTTTTTATTCGTTTATTATTAAACAAACATTGAAAAGAAAAACTTTATTTACTTTTGTTCAGGCAGTTGTCCCTTTTTCTTAAAAAAAAAAATAGGCTTTATATCTTGCCAAAATCAGTGTTGTCGTTTTCACTTTTCAATAAAAAAAGGTAGCAAAAATTCGAATCAAATTTCTCGTGAAGTGCATACAGCTTAAGAAAAAATTACTCAGGGAAATTTCTTGAGCATTTTTTTATATGTAGATTTCGCTTTTCTTTAGAGATGCATACATGCCTTTAGTTTGTAATAAACCTCTGTAAGAACAAAACTAATTTATTTTAATTTGAACTGCGCAAAAGGTAAAAGTACCTAACAGCTAGCCCATACAGAACATTTCACAGTATATATTATTCTGGCAGTTATGGTGTCTCTTGAATTATATATAATACAATTTATTTTATACAGAAGTTTATTTTGTGATTCTATTCAATGAATTCGTTTGCATTTCGGGCTAATTAAATATCAGAAGTCATGATAAAAACTGTATCCAACTATTAAAAAAACAAAATTTGATTGTAAAAAAAATATTATTATTAAAATAAAGTATTTTTAAAATTTTATTGATCATTTGTTAGATAATTCTTATGAAAAAATCATTGAAGTTTATAGGACAAACTTTTGGCAAAATCAAATCAAATTATTTTTATTTTAGGATATTCCAAAATAATTTCATAATATAACAGAAAATCAACAATTTTTTAGTCTTTTTTTCTTCAGTTTTATGTTAACATATATATCTAAATTCAATAATTACTGATTTAATTTGAATACAATAAACGCAAACCAAAATCCTTCCGCAAAATCTTCCATAAAGTGGATGGGCACAGCTCCAATTGTTGCGCGCGATGGCGGATGGACTCATTTGGGTCTTCTTCGATACTCTGCTCCACAGCAGCAATAGCGTCTTCGGTGCGCACTGTACGGCGTCTCTGAGGATGCATATTATCCACTAGAGTAAACGTGGTGCGAAACCGATCCATGGTTGCTCGAATTACCGATTCTGCTAGGCGATTATGTTGACCGAATATTGGACGTAGCGCGCGATGCGTCGCGTGAACCGAACCAATATTTTGGTAACAAATTTGCACGATTTGCAAACTCAGGAGTAAATCTATTCATTATGAAATGGCAAACCAAACTGAGCATAAATCAAGTGACAGCTGCCAAAAAGACCAACTCCGAAAAAAGTATTGCCAGATTGAAAAACACACGTCTAAAAAAAAACTCCCCTCGACCGTCTTTTTAAATTGCTTATAAGTTTCGAATACTTGATTTTTGGACTGCAAAAAATACACGAACATTAATCTCGACTTATCGTCAATGAACTTTAAAAAAATAACGCGAGCCACCATGAATATTAAAAGGCCCACATAAGTCAGAAAAAATAAGACTAAAAATTGTTTGCCCGATATTCCGACACTGAAAATGGTTTTGATGAAATTTTGTTCTTCATGCGTGTTACACACATAATGCCTTTTACATTCACAATGTCTTTCGACGCGAGTCCACTCAAGCGTTGAAAGTTTATATGGCCATAACGATTATGCCATTTCACAATGGTTTCTACGCGAGAAAAATTACACGCTTGCACCACTATACCGTAAAATGCATCTACAAATGTGGCACCTCCACTTTCAAACGCTGTTTTAAATCCGTGTTCGTCCGCTTCTGATATTGAAATGAAATTCATATGCATGCCTGGCACATACAAACAGTTTAACAATTTAAATTCAGAATCAGCTGTTTTTACCTTAACTGTCCCGATGCATGCAGCTTCAACGTTGTATTTTCCGGCTAGCTGGATTTTTTCACTGTGTTCTTGAATTTTCGTCAACATATCACGATCTACACATATATCAGAAGTTGCCCCACTGTCGACACAAAATTCGCTCAAACTGATTCGTTGCTGTGCAGCTGCTGCGAACACCACAAAAGATTTTGACTTAGTTTTCCTTTTTCCTATGTGCACTCTGCAGCGAAATACCCCTTCTTCCCGCAATTGAACCATTTCAGATTTTGCCGCTTCTTTTTCTTTTCTTCACTTTGTACGCTTGTTCGCTTCTGCTCCAATTTGTGTTGAAATTGGTGACGACTTTATTGGAACTTGGGCCGCGCTACAAACACCTGTACGTTGTCTGTACCATTAGTTGGTTCATCTACTCTTCATTTTAATCCTCTTCTGCCAACTTTATTTTCAATGAGATTAGGTTAGGAAGCTCATCCCTCGCCTCGAACGCCACTAGCAAGTTCTCGTAACTTTTTGGCAAACTGGCCAATAGCATTATTGTTAGCAGCTCTTCTGGTAAACTGATGCTGACTTCAGCTAGTTCACGCACTGTCTTGAAAATCTAAAAATATGATGTTGAACGTTCTCGCTCTCACCCATACGCAGATTAGAAAGTCGCTAGAATAGCGTAACTTTTCTGACAGGTCCCGTTGGTTGATAAAACTGCTTTACCATTTCCCCATGCGTCGATCGCCGTACTGCACCTTTTGATATTCCTCAAATTATTTAATAACAAGAACATTATCGTTGCAATCGCCTTAAAATTTTTAGCCTGCTATTCAGCTTCATTTTCGTTTGACTTTTTCAAGTTACCAGACACCACTAGCCACAAGTTCTGATGCATGCACTCTCAGCCTCTGCAGACTCCACGTGTCGTAGTTATTCGAGTCCAATTTTTCAATATTAAAATTCATGTTTCTCTTTGTTACTTTTAACAAAAAAGAACATTCACAATTCACTTGGCTACCAAATTCGCTGGACCCATAACCTTTGTTAGGTACTTTTAGCTTTTGCGCAGTTAAAATTAAAATAAATGCGTCTTGTCAGAGGTTTATTACAAAAAAAACTACAAGTAATGCTTAGCCTAATGTGAATATGTGTGTGTGAACAATGGGTGTGTCAAATAAGGGTTGCTGTATATAAAAATCATACCTATTATATAAGTGTTGCGTTTTTCATATTTCAACACTAGCGGCATCATATTATTTTTTTTCTTTAAAAATGTAAAAATGTGGACATGGCGCTCATTCCCATAATTTTCTCCCGGAAACAATTAGCAACGACATTTGGTTTTCAAGACTTCGAGCCATTGGTAATCTCACTAGTTTGCATCTGTAGTGAAGCGTGGTTTGAAGTTGAGGATAACATAAAACACGTCTACTCAGATCGAATTTAGAAGAAAAGTTTTATTCAAGATAAAAACTAGCACAGGGTGAAAAGTATTTTAGAGAGAAATGAACACAGTGCACTGGTGATATGAAAAAATTATTTTTACAAACCATAATTCAACAGTATCTACCACATAGTGTTGTACATCTAATGAAATAATGGATTAATTGAAACAATTCAATTATTTGATGTGGCGTTGAAATTTCTTTGCTATAATCATGTGATTTCAAATCTCTACGTTATTGCTTATGTATTTGAAAATACAATCTCTCAATTCAGAATTGCATGAGGCAGCCACGAAAATAAAAAATATTTTGCTTAGAAGGAAATAGTTCCAGTAGGATACAATATTTATGAATTAATATATGTATATGTACATTGTTTAAGGATTGATTTGTATTTTATGTATAAGTTAGTAGGGTGCATTGTGACTTTCCGCCAGCTCTGCATGTGCGCGTACAAGTTGTCGATCCGTCAGCGTCAGCTCTTGCTTACGAATGGAAACGGTCCGTCCATCTTGCGCGTGCAAGCTGTCCGTCTGTCCGTCCACATTGCGCGTGCAAGCTGTCCGTCCAATATGCGCGTGTGAGAGATCCGTCCGTTCAATGCACCTGGCTCTAAGATGTTTGCTTCAGTTAGACTTCCGAAATAAAGCACCCAAACGACGGTGATGCAGAACTGTGAGTTCGGTTATCTGCATTTCGCTGATACTGCATCGATCAAGTGCATTCGGTGCGAAAGTGTTGGGAACCCAAACAGTACGAGTGGTTCAGGGTTGCTGTCACGGCACTTTAGGTCACGTAGGATTCCGAACCGAGGCTCGTGACAAGCTTAAAACTATTAATTATTACAGTTCGATTGGGGGATTAAAATCAAACGGTTGTGCGGGTTAAAAATATAAATTTGTATAAACCTTAATTTAACACCTTATAAATTAAATAACTTATTGTTTTAATTTGAATAAACTGTTTTAATTGGGTGACTCTAAATAACCAATTTTAAAATAACTTGTTAACAGACCAATTTAATTATTTGATGTTAAAAACTTTAATTAAACGCATAATGAATTAATTTACAAATTGCGTTAACTTCAATAAATGTTTTAATTGTGTGAACACAAATGGGCATTTGTGTCAGGGAACATCTTTAAATCTCCACGTTGCTGCTGAGCTATCTATCCCCAAATAATCAACTGATCGCTACAGTCGCAATACTACTTTCCTTCGCCGTCAGACCGCACGCCTTAGCGTTCGCAGGGTTGACGCGTCTGGCCTTGCCAGCAGTGGGAAGCCCGAAATAATCAATTTATATAAGTGTTGAGGAGGACTGTTTAAATATGAAAAAATGCAACACTTATATAATAATAATAATTAGAGTGAAATTGAGAGAGAATGAGAGTGTGTGAGTCACACAGAAATGCAGCAAAAATAATAGAAACAAAGATTGCGCAAAGCTGAGTACAAAAATTTTTCGTTCTGCGCAACTATGTCACAATAGCATGGTTGCAAAGAGAAATGTCAAAAAAATACCTATCCGCATTAGCCTCGTTTCACACGAACGGCGCGACACGGCGACACACAAACCTGCACAAAACTCACAACAACGGCGAAAAGTGTGTATGCTCATACCAAGAGCTTCACACGATCAGACAATCTATGATTGCGGCTGCAAAACAAAACAAACCAAAACAAAAATGCCAATTCGCATAGTTGCCGGCGGAAACTTTCAACAGTCCAGCGATTTTGTTGTTTATTTTGACAATTCTGCTTGCATCTTTTTCGTTTTTCTTGGGAAAAAAACAGACGAGACATACTTTTTTAATTTCTTTGGAAAATTGATTTTTTTGCACTTGCAGAAGAAATTTGTATACCTACTTACTTACATATGAGACTGCAGAGTGTTCAAATTGAATTATTATTGCCTTAATGCACAGTGTGTGTACGTATATCTACGCTCCACTGTATAAGAAATCCAATTAAAACATAAAACACAAACAGAGCGGAGGAGACCTTTTTTTAGTTTCTGGGGAAAAATGAGAGTCGGACTGCGGCACCTTAAATTTAAATATTGGTTAGGTTTTGGGACTTTGTTGTGCAGTTTTGTGTATATTTATCATCGCCGTGTCGCGCTGTTGCCGTTGGTATGAAACGAGGCTTATGTATTTTTTGCTATGTTGACGTCACAGCCCAGCGACGAAATATCAAACTCAGAAAGAAAATTATAACGAACCTGCGCAATGCGTAATCTTCTTCTCTATCATTCTTGGCAATGCAGTATGAAAAATGTAAACTGCTTAGATATTTTTCGCTGAAGATACTGCCGCCGGTGAACTCGTAAATTTTTTGCGGACTCTAGTGTCAATTTGTTCATTTTTTGCCGTTTCCTTTTGTTGAATTTGTCACATGCAGTTTCACTTTGTGAAAACTACGCGCACATACGTATATAATGCCAATGCCAAAGCGACGGCAATTCATTTTCTTTTTCTCGCTCGCATGATGTTCACATTAGCACGATGCAGTACAGAATGATGCTTGGCGAGTGGATACGCAAGTTGTCAATCATACACAACACGAGTATCCATCGGCAGTTTGCAGCGCATGATGTGTCTGTACGCCCCTTAAGGCCTGTATGGAGGTCTCATGAAAACGCTTAAGAAAAAAGAGCATATATTTCTTTTGCGTGAAAATATAGTAGTAAAGAAAAATTGACATTTGAAAGCCCATGGCCGCATTGGCATTTAATTTTTTTATTCGTTTATTATTAAACAAACATTGAAAAGAAAAACTTTATTTACTTTTGTTCAGGCAGTTGTCCCTTTTTCTTAAAAAAAAAAATAGGCTTTATATCTTGCCAAAATCAGTGTTGTCGTTTTCACTTTTCAATAAAAAAAGGTAGCAAAAATTCGAATCAAATTTCTCGTGAAGTGCATACAGCTTAAGAAAAAATTACTCAGGGAAATTTCTTGAGCATTTTTTTATATGTAGATTTCGCTTTTCTTTAGAGATGCATACATGCCTTTAGTTTGTAATAAACCTCTGTAAGAACAAAACTAATTTATTTTAATTTGAACTGCGCAAAAGGTAAAAGTACCTAACAGCTAGCCCATACAGAACATTTCACAGTATATATTATTCTGGCAGTTATGGTGTCTCTTGAATTATATATAATACAATTTATTTTATACAGAAGTTTATTTTGTGATTCTATTCAATGAATTCGTTTGCATTTCGGGCTAATTAAATATCAGAAGTCATGATAAAAACTGTATCCAACTATTAAAAAAACAAAATTTGATTGTAAAAAAAATATTATTATTAAAATAAAGTATTTTTAAAATTTTATTGATCATTTGTTAGATAATTCTTATGAAAAAATCATTGAAGTTTATAGGACAAACTTTTGGCAAAATCAAATCAAATTATTTTTATTTTAGGATATTCCAAAATAATTTCATAATATAACAGAAAATCAACAATTTTTTAGTCTTTTTTTCTTCAGTTTTATGTTAACATATATATCTAAATTCAATAATTACTGATTTAATTTGAATACAATAAACGCAAACCAAAATCCTTCCGCAAAATCTTCCATAAAGTGGATGGGCACAGCTCCAATTGTTGCGCGCGATGGCGGATGGACTCATTTGGGTCTTCTTCGATACTCTGCTCCACAGCAGCAATAGCGTCTTCGGTGCGCACTGTACGGCGTCTCTGAGGATGCATATTATCCACTAGAGTAAACGTGGTGCGAAACCGATCCATGGTTGCTCGAATTACCGATTCTGCTAGGCGATTATGTTGACCGAATATTGGACGTAGCGCGCGATGCGTCGCGTGAACCGAACCAATATTTTGGTAACAAATTTGCACGATTTGCAAACTCAGGAGTAAATCTATTCATTATGAAATGGCAAACCAAACTGAGCATAAATCAAGTGACAGCTGCCAAAAAGACCAACTCCGAAAAAAGTATTGCCAGATTGAAAAACACACGTCTAAAAAAAAACTCCCCTCGACCGTCTTTTTAAATTGCTTATAAGTTTCGAATACTTGATTTTTGGACTGCAAAAAATACACGAACATTAATCTCGACTTATCGTCAATGAACTTTAAAAAAATAACGCGAGCCACCATGAATATTAAAAGGCCCACATAAGTCAGAAAAAATAAGACTAAAAATTGTTTGCCCGATATTCCGACACTGAAAATGGTTTTGATGAAATTTTGTTCTTCATGCGTGTTACACACATAATGCCTTTTACATTCACAATGTCTTTCGACGCGAGTCCACTCAAGCGTTGAAAGTTTATATGGCCATAACGATTATGCCATTTCACAATGGTTTCTACGCGAGAAAAATTACACGCTTGCACCACTATACCGTAAAATGCATCTACAAATGTGGCACCTCCACTTTCAAACGCTGTTTTAAATCCGTGTTCGTCCGCTTCTGATATTGAAATGAAATTCATATGCATGCCTGGCACATACAAACAGTTTAACAATTTAAATTCAGAATCAGCTGTTTTTACCTTAACTGTCCCGATGCATGCAGCTTCAACGTTGTATTTTCCGGCTAGCTGGATTTTTTCACTGTGTTCTTGAATTTTCGTCAACATATCACGATCTACACATATATCAGAAGTTGCCCCACTGTCGACACAAAATTCGCTCAAACTGATTCGTTGCTGTGCAGCTGCTGCGAACACCACAAAAGATTTTGACTTAGTTTTCCTTTTTCCTATGTGCACTCTGCAGCGAAATACCCCTTCTTCCCGCAATTGAACCATTTCAGATTTTGCCGCTTCTTTTTCTTTTCTTCACTTTGTACGCTTGTTCGCTTCTGCTCCAATTTGTGTTGAAATTGGTGACGACTTTATTGGAACTTGGGCCGCGCTACAAACACCTGTACGTTGTCTGTACCATTAGTTGGTTCATCTACTCTTCATTTTAATCCTCTTCTGCCAACTTTATTTTCAATGAGATTAGGTTAGGAAGCTCATCCCTCGCCTCGAACGCCACTAGCAAGTTCTCGTAACTTTTTGGCAAACTAGCCAATAGCATTATTGTTAGCAGCTCTTCTGGTAAACTGATGCTGACTTCAGCTAGTTCACGCACTGTCTTGAAAATCTAAAAATATGATGTTGAACGTTCTCGCTCTCACCCATACGCAGATTAGAAAGTCGCTAGAATAGCGTAACTTTTCTGACAGGTCCCGTTGGTTGATAAAACTGCTTTACCATTTCCCCATGCGTCGATCGCCGTACTGCACCTTTTGATATTCCTCAAATTATTTAATAACAAGAACATTATCGTTGCAATCGCCTTAAAATTTTTAGCCTGCTATTCAGCTTCATTTTCGTTTGACTTTTTCAAGTTACCAGACACCACTAGCCACAAGTTCTGATGCATGCACTCTCAGCCTCTGCAGACTCCACGTGTCGTAGTTATTCGAGTCCAATTTTTCAATATTAAAATTCATGTTTCTCTTTGTTACTTTTAACAAAAAAGAACATTCACAATTCACTTGGCTACCAAATTCGCTGGACCCATAACCTTTGTTAGGTACTTTTAGCTTTTGCGCAGTTAAAATTAAAATAAATGCGTCTTGTCAGAGGTTTATTACAAAAAAAACTACAAGTAATGCTTAGCCTAATGTGAATATGTGTGTGTGAACAATGGGTGTGTCAAATAAGGGTTGCTGTATATAAAAATCATACCTATTATATAAGTGTTGCGTTTTTCATATTTCAACACTAGCGGCATCATATTATTTTTTTTCTTTAAAAATGTAAAAATGTGGACATGGCGCTCATTCCCATAATTTTCTCCCGGAAACAATTAGCAACGACATTTGGTTTTCAAGACTTCGAGCCATTGGTAATCTCACTAGTTTGCATCTGTAGTGAAGCGTGGTTTGAAGTTGAGGATAACATAAAACACGTCTACTCAGATCGAATTTAGAAGAAAAGTTTTATTCAAGATAAAAACTAGCACAGGGTGAAAAGTATTTTAGAGAGAAATGAACACAGTGCACTGGTGATATGAAAAAATTATTTTTACAAACCATAATTCAACAGTATCTACCACATAGTGTTGTACATCTAATGAAATAATGGATTAATTGAAACAATTCAATTATTTGATGTGGCGTTGAAATTTCTTTGCTATAATCATGTGATTTCAAATCTCTACGTTATTGCTTATGTATTTGAAAATACAATCTCTCAATTCAGAATTGCATGAGGCAGCCACGAAAATAAAAAATATTTTGCTTAGAAGGAAATAGTTCCAGTAGGATACAATATTTATGAATTAATATATGTATATGTACATTGTTTAAGGATTGATTTGTATTTTATGTATAAGTTAGTAGGGTGCATTGTGACTTTCCGCCAGCTCTGCATGTGCGCGTACAAGTTGTCGATCCGTCAGCGTCAGCTCTTGCTTACGAATGGAAACGGTCCGTCCATCTTGCGCGTGCAAGCTGTCCGTCTGTCCGTCCACATTGCGCGTGCAAGCTGTCCGTCCAATATGCGCGTGTGAGAGATCCGTCCGTTCAATGCACCTGGCTCTAAGATGTTTGCTTCAGTTAGACTTCCGAAATAAAGCACCCAAACGACGGTGATGCAGAACTGTGAGTTCGGTTATCTGCATTTCGCTGATACTGCATCGATCAAGTGCATTCGGTGCGAAAGTGTTGGGAACCCAAACAGTACGAGTGGTTCAGGTTTGCTGTCACGGCACTTTAGGTCACGTAGGATTCCGAACCGAGGCTCGTGACAAGCTTAAAACTATTAATTATTACAGTTCGATTGGGGGATTAAAATCAAACGGTTGTGCGGGTTAAAAATATAAATTTGTATAAACCTTAATTTAACACCTTATAAATTAAATAACTTATTGTTTTAATTTGAATAAACTGTTTTAATTGGGTGACTCTAAATAACCAATTTTAAAATAACTTGTTAACAGACCAATTTAATTATTTGATGTTAAAAACTTTAATTAAACGCATAATGAATTAATTTACAAATTGCGTTAACTTCAATAAATGTTTTAATTGTGTGAACACAAATGGGCATTTGTGTCAGGGAACATCTTTAAATCTCCACGTTGCTGCTGAGCTATCTATCCCCAAATAATCAACTGATCGCTACAGTCGCAATACTACTTTCCTTCGCCGTCAGACCGCACGCCTTAGCGTTCGCAGGGTTGACGCGTCTGGCCTTGCCAGCAGTGGGAAGCCCGAAATAATCAATTTATATAAGTGTTGAGGAGGACTGTTTAAATATGAAAAAATGCAACACTTATATAATAATAATAATTAGAGTGAAATTGAGAGAGAATGAGAGTGTGTGAGTCACACAGAAATGCAGCAAAAATAATAGAAACAAAGATTGCGCAAAGCTGAGTACAAAAATTTTTCGTTCTGCGCAACTATGTCACAATAGCATGGTTGCAAAGAGAAATGTCAAAAAAATACCTATCCGCATTAGCCTCGTTTCACACGAACGGCGCGACACGGCGACACACAAACCTGCACAAAACTCACAACAACGGCGAAAAGTGTGTATGCTCATACCAAGAGCTTCACACGATCAGACAATCTATGATTGCGGCTGCAAAACAAAACAAACCAAAACAAAAATGCCAATTCGCATAGTTGCCGGCGGAAACTTTCAACAGTCCAGCGATTTTGTTGTTTATTTTGACAATTCTGCTTGCATCTTTTTCGTTTTTCTTGGGAAAAAAACAGACGAGACATACTTTTTTAATTTCTTTGGAAAATTGATTTTTTTGCACTTGCAGAAGAAATTTGTATACCTACTTACTTACATATGAGACTGCAGAGTGTTCAAATTGAATTATTATTGCCTTAATGCACAGTGTGTGTACGTATATCTACGCTCCACTGTATAAGAAATCCAATTAAAACATAAAACACAAACAGAGCGGAGGAGACCTTTTTTTAGTTTCTGGGGAAAAATGAGAGTCGGACTGCGGCACCTTAAATTTAAATATTGGTTAGGTTTTGGGACTTTGTTGTGCAGTTTTGTGTATATTTATCATCGCCGTTTCGCGCCGTTGCCGTTGGTATGAAACGAGGCTTATGTATTTTTTGCTATGTTGACGTCACAGCCCAGCGACGAAATATCAAACTCAGAAAGAAAATTATAACGAACCTGCGCAATGCGTAATCTTCTTCTCTATCATTCTTGGCAATGCAGTATGAAAAATGTAAACTGCTTAGATATTTTTCGCTGAACATACTGCCGCCGGTGAACTCGTAAATTTTTTGCGGACTCTAGTGTCAATTTGTTCATTTTTTGCCGTTTCCTTTTGTTGAATTTGTCACATGCAGTTTCACTTTGTGAAAACTACGCGCACATACGTATATAATGCCAATGCCAAAGCGACGGCAATTCATTTTCTTTTTCTCGCTCGCATGATGTTCACATTAGCACGATGCAGTACAGAATGATGCTTGGCGAGTGGATACGCAAGTTGTCAATCATACACAACACGAGTATCCATCGGCAGTTTGCAGCGCATGATGTGTCTGTACGCCCCTTAAGGCCTGTATGGAGGTCTCATGAAAACGCTTAAGAAAAAAGAGCATATATTTCTTTTGCGTGAAAATATAGTAGTAAAGAAAAATTGACATTTGAAAGCCCATGGCCGCATTGGCATTTAATTTTTTTATTCGTTTATTATTAAACAAACATTGAAAAGAAAAACTTTATTTACTTTTGTTCAGGCAGTTGTCCCTTTTTCTTAAAAAAAAATAGGCTTTATATCTTGCCAAAATCAGTGTTGTCGTTTTCACTTTTCAATAAAAAAAGGTAGCAAAAATTCGAATCAAATTTCTTGTGAAGTGCATACAGCTTAAGAAAAAATTACTCAGGGAAATTTCTTGAGCATTTTTTTTATATGTAGATTTCGCGTTTCTTTAGAGATGCATACATGCCTTTAGTTTGTAATAAACCTCTGTAAGAACAAAACTAATTTATTTTAATTTGAACTGCGCAAAAGGTAAAAGTACCTAACAGCTAGCCCATACAGAACATTTCACAGTATATATTATTCTGGCAGTTATGGTGTCTCTTGAATTATATATAATACAATTTATTTTATACAGAAGTTTATTTTGTGATTCTATTCAATGAATTCGTTTGCATTTCGGGCTAATTAAATATCAGAAGTCATGATAAAAACTGTATCCAACTATTAAAAAAACAAAATTTGATTGTAAAAAAAATATTATTATTAAAATAAAGTATTTTTAAAATTTTATTGATTATTTGTTAGATAATTCTTATGAAAAAATCATTGAAGTTTATAGGACAAACTTTTGGCAAAATCAAATCAAATTATTTTTATTTTAGGATATTCCAAAATAATTTCATAATATAACAGAAAATCAACAATTTTTTAGTCTTTTTTTCTTCAGTTTTATGTTAACATATATATCTAAATTCAATAATTACTGATTTAATTTGAATACAATAAACGCAAACCAAAATCCTTCCGCAAAATCTTCCATAAAGTGGATGGGCACAGCTCCAATTGTTGCGCGCGATGGCGGAAGGACTCATTTGGGTCTTCTTCGATACTCTGCTCCACAGCAGCAATAGCGTCTTCGGTGCGCACTGTACGGCGTCTCTGAGGATGCATATTATCCACTAGAGTAAACGTGGTGCGAAACCGATCCATGGTTGCTCGAATTACGGATTCTGCTAGGCGATTATGTTGACCGAATATTGGACGTAGCGCGCGATGCGTCGCGTGAACCGAACCAATATTTTGGTAACAAATTTGCACGATTTGCAAACTCAGGAGTAAATCTATTCATTATGAAATGGCAAACCAAACTGAGCATAAATCAAGTGACAGCTGCCAAAAAGACCCATTCCGAAAAAAGTATTGCCAGATTGAAAAACACACGTCTAAAAAAAAACTCCCCTCGACCGTCTTTTTAAATTGCTTATAAGTTTCGAATACTTGATTTTTGGACTGCAAAAAATACACGAACATTAATCTCGACTTATCGTCAATGAACTTTAAAAAAATAACGCGAGCCACCATGAATATTAAAAGGCCCACATAAGTCAGAAAAAATAAGACTAAAAATTGTTTGCCCGATATTCCGACACTGAAAATGGTTTTGATGAAATTTTGTTCTTCATGCGTGTTACACACATAATGCCTTTTACATTCACAATGTCTTTCGACGCGAGTCCACTCAAGCGTTGAAAGTTTATATGGCCATAACGATTATGCCATTTCACAATGATTTCTACGCGAGAAAAATTACACGCTTGCACCACTATACCGTAAAATGCATCTACAAATGTGGCACCTCCACTTTCAAACGCTGTTTTAAATCCGTGTTCGTCCGCTTCTGATATTGAAATGAAATTCATATGCATGCCTGGCACATACAAACAGTTTAACAATTTAAATTCAGAATCAGCTGTTTTTACCTTAACTGTCCCGATGCATGCAGCTTCAACGTTGTATTTTCCGGCTAGCTGGATTTTTTCACTGTGTTCTTGAATTTTCGTCAACATATCACGATCTACACATATATCAGAAGTTGCCCCACTGTCGACACAAAATTCGCTCAAACTGATTCGTTGCTGTGCAGCTGCTGCGAACACCGCAAAAGATTTTGACTTAGTTTTCCTTTTTCCTATGTGCACTCTGCAGCGAAATACCCCTTCTTCCCGCAATTGAAGCATTTCAGATTTTGCCGCTTCTTTTTCTTTTCTTCACTTTGTACGCTTGTTCGCTTCTGCTCCAATTTGTGTTGAAATTGGTGACGACTTTATTGGAACTTGGGCCGCGCTACAAACACCTGTACGTTGTCTGTACCATTAGTTGGTTCATCTACTCTTCATTTTAATCCTCTTCTGCCAACTTTATTTTCAATGAGATTAGGTTAGGAAGCTCATCCCTCGCCTCGAACGCCACTAGCAAGTTCTCGTAACTTTTTGGCAAACTGGCCAATAGCATTATTGTTAGCAGCTCTTCTGGTAAACTGATGCTGACTTCAGCTAGTTCACGCACTGTCTTGAAAATCTAAAAATATGATGTTGAACGTTCTCGCTCTCACCCATACGCAGATTAGAAAGTCGCTAGAATAGCGTAACTTTTCTGACAGGTCCCGTTGGTTGATAAAACTGCTTTACCATTTCCCCATGCGTCGATCGCCGTACTGCACCTTTTGATATTCCTCAAATTATTTAATAACAAGAACATTATCGTTGCAATCGCCTTAAAATTTTTAGCCTGCTATTCAGCTTCATTTTCGTTTGACTTTTTCAAGTTACCAGACACCACTAGCCACAAGTTCTGATGCATGCACTCTCAGCCTCTGCAGACTCCACGTGTCGTAGTTATTCGAGTCCAATTTTTCAATATTAAAATTCATGTTTCTCTTTGTTACTTTTAACAAAAAAGAACATTCACAATTCACTTGGCTACCAAATTCGCTGGACCCATAACCTTTGTTAGGTACTTTTAGCTTTTGCGCAGTTAAAATTAAAATAAATGCGTCTTGTCAGAGGTTTATTACAAAAAAAACTACAAGTAATGCTTAGCCTAATGTGAATATGTGTGTGTGAACAATGGGTGTGTCAAATAACGGTTGCTGTATATAAAAATCATACCTATTATATAAGTGTTGCATTTTTCATATTTCAACACTAGCGGCATCATATTATTTTTTTTCTTTAAAAATGTAAAAATGTGGACATGGCGCTCATTCCCATAATTTTCTCCCGGAAACAATTAGCAACGACATTTAGTTTTCAAGACTTCGAGCCATTGATAATCTCACTAGTTTGCATCTGTAGTGAAGCGTGGTTTGAAGTTGAGGATAACATAAAACACGTCTACTCAGATCGAATGTAGAAGAAAAGTTTTATTCAAGATAAAAACTAGCACAGGGTGAAAAGTATTTTAGAGAGAAATGAACACAGAGTGCACTGGTGATATGAAAAAATTATTTTTACAAACCATAATTCAACAGTATCTACCACATGGTGTTGTACATCTAATGAAATAATGGATTAATTGAAACAATTCAATTATTTGATGTGGCGTTGAAATTTCTTTGCTATAATCATGTGATTTCAAATCTCTACGTTATTGCTTATGTATTTGAAAATACAATCTCTCAATTCAGAATTGCATGAGGCAGCCACGAAAATAAAAAATATTTTGCTTAGAAGGAAATAGTTCCAGTAGGATACAACATTTATGAATTAATATATGTATATGTACATTGTTTAAGGATTGATTTGTATTTTATGTATAAGTTAGTAGGGTGCATTGTGACGTTCCGCCAGCTCTGCATGTGCGCGTACAAGTTGTCGATCCGTCAGCGTCAGCTCTTGCTTACGAATGGAAACGGTCCGTCCATCTTGCGCGTGCAAGCTGTCCGTCTGTCCGTCCACATTGCGCGTGCAAGCTGTCCGTCCAATATACGCGTGTGAGAGATCCGTCCGTTCAATGCACCTGGCTCTAAGATGTTTGCTTCAGTTAGACTTCCGAAATAAAGCACCCAAACGACGGTGATGCAGAACTGCGAGTTCGGTTATCTGCATTTCGCTGATACTGCATCGATCAAGTGCATTCGGTGCGAAAGTGTTGGGAACCCAAACAGTACGAGTGGTTCAGGTTTGCTGTCACGGCACTTTAGGTCACGTAGGATTCCGAACCGAGGCTCGTGACAAGCTTAAAACTATTAATTATTACAGTTCGATTGGGGGATTAAAATCAAACGGTTGTGCGGGTTAAAAATATAAATTTGTATAAACCTTAATTTAACACCTTATAAATTAAATAACTTATTGTTTTAATTTGAATAAACTGTTTTAATTGGGTGACTCTAAATAACAAATTTTAAAATAACTTGTTAATAGACCAATTTAATTATTTGATGTTAAAAACTTTAATTAAACGCATAATGAATTAATTTACTAATTGCGTTAACTTGAATAAATGTTTTAATTGTGTGAACACAAATGGGCATTTGTGTCAGGGAACATCTTTAAATCTCCACGTTGCTGCTGAGCTATCTATCCCCAAATAATCAACTGATCGCTACAGTCGCAATACTACTCTCCTTCGCCGTCAGACCGCACGCCTTAGCGTTCGCAGGGTTGACGCGTCTGGCCTAGCCAGCAGTGGGAAGCCCGAAATAATCAATTTATATAAGTGTTGAGGAGGACTGTTTAAATATGAAAAAATGCAACACTTATATAATAATAATAATTAGAGTGAAATTGAGAGAGAATGAGAGTGTGTGAGTCACACAGAAATGCAGCAAAAATAATAGAAACAAAGATTGCGCAAAGCTGAGTACAAAAATTTTTCGTTCTGCGCATCTATGTCACAATAGCATGGTTGCAAAGAGAAATGTCAAAAAAATACCTATCCGCATTAGCCTCGTTTCACACGAACGGCGCGACACGGCGACACACATCCTGTACAAAACTCACAACAACGGCGAAAAGTGTGTATGCTCATACCAAGAGCTTCACACGATCAGACAATCTATGATTGCGGCTGCAAAACAAAACAAACCAAAACAAAAATGCCAATTCGCATAGTTGCCGGCGGAAACTTTCAACAGTCCAGCGATTTTGTTGTTTATTTTGACAATTCTGCTTGCATCTTTTTCGTTTTTCTTGGGAAAAAAACAGACGAGACATACTTTTTTAATTTCTTTGGAAAATTGATTTTTTTGCACTTGCAGAAGAAATTTGTATACCTACTTACTTACATATGAGACTGCAGAGTGTTCAAATTGAATTATTATTACCTTAATGCACAGTGTGTGTACGTATATCTACGCTCCACTGTATAAGAAATCCAATTAAAACATAAAACACAAACAGAGCGGAGGAGACCTTTTTTTAGTTTCTGGGGAAAAATGAGAGTCGGACTGCGGCACCTTAAATTTAAATATTGGTTAGGTTTTGGGACTTTGTTGTGCAGTTTTGTGTATATTTATCATCGCCGTTTCGCGCCGTTGCCGTTGGTATGAAACGAGGCTTATGTATTTTTTGCTATGTTGACGTCACAGCCCAGCGACGAAATATCAAACTCAGAAAGAAAATTATAACGAACCTGCGCAATGCGTAATCTTCTTCTCTATCATTCTTGGCAATGCAGTATGAAAAATGTAAACTGCTTAGATATTTTTCGCTGAACATACTGCCGCCGGTGAACTCGTAAATTTTTTGCGGACTCTAGTGTCAATTTGTTCATTTTTTGCCGTTTCCTTTTGTTGAATTTGTCACATGCAGTTTCACTTTGTGAAAACTACGCGCACATACGTATATAATGCCAATGCCAAAGCGACGGCAATTCATTTTCTTTTTCTCGCTCGCATGATGTTCACATTAGCACGATGCAGTACAGAATGATGCTTGGCGAGTGGATACGCAAGTTGTCAATCATACACAACACGAGTATCCATCGGCAGTTTGCAGCGCATGATGTGTCTGTACGCCCCTTAAGGCCTGTATGGAGGTCTCATGAAAACGCTTAAGAAAAAAGAGCATATATTTCTTTTGCGTGAAAATATAGTAGTAAAGAAAAATTGACATTTGAAAGCCCATGGCCGCATTGGCATTTAATTTTTTTATTCGTTTATTATTAAACAAACATTGAAAAGAAAAACTTTATTTACTTTTGTTCAGGCAGTTGTCCCTTTTTCTTAAAAAAAATAGGCTTTATATCTTGCCAAAATCAGTGTTGTCGTTTTCACTTTTCAATAAAAAAAGGTAGCAAAAATTCGAATCAAATTTCTTGTGAAGTGCATACAGCTTAAGAAAAAATTACTCAGGGAAATTTCTTGAGCATTTTTTTTATATGTAGATTTCGCGTTTCTTTAGAGATGCATACATGCCTTTAGTTTGTAATAAACCTCTGTAAGAACAAAACTAATTTATTTTAATTTGAACTGCGCAAAAGGTAAAAGTACCTAACAGCTAGCCCATACAGAACATTTCACAGTATATATTATTCTGGCAGTTATGGTGTCTCTTGAATTATATATAATACAATTTATTTTATACAGAAGTTTATTTTGTGATTCTATTCAATGAATTCGTTTGCATTTCGGGCTAATTAAATATCAGAAGTCATGATAAAAACTGTATCCAACTATTAAAAAAACAAAATTTGATTGTAAAAAAAATATTATTATTAAAATAAAGTATTTTTAAAATTTTATTGATTATTTGTTAGATAATTCTTATGAAAAAATCATTGAAGTTTATAGGACAAACTTTTGGCAAAATCAAATCAAATTATTTTTATTTTAGGATATTCCAAAATAATTTCATAATATAACAGAAAATCAACAATTTTTTAGTCTTTTTTTCTTCAGTTTTATGTTAACATATATATCTAAATTCAATAATTACTGATTTAATTTGAATACAATAAACGCAAACCAAAATCCTTCCGCAAAATCTTCCATAAAGTGGATGGGCACAGCTCCAATTGTTGCGCGCGATGGCGGAAGGACTCATTTGGGTCTTCTTCGATACTCTGCTCCACAGCAGCAATAGCGTCTTCGGTGCGCACTGTACGGCGTCTCTGAGGATGCATATTATCCACTAGAGTAAACGTGGTGCGAAACCGATCCATGGTTGCTCGAATTACGGATTCTGCTAGGCGATTATGTTGACCGAATATTGGACGTAGCGCGCGATGCGTCGCGTGAACCGAACCAATATTTTGGTAACAAATTTGCACGATTTGCAAACTCAGGAGTAAATCTATTCATTATGAAATGGCAAACCAAACTGAGCATAAATCAAGTGACAGCTGCCAAAAAGACCCATTCCGAAAAAAGTATTGCCAGATTGAAAAACACACGTCTAAAAAAAAACTCCCCTCGACCGTCTTTTTAAATTGCTTATAAGTTTCGAATACTTGATTTTTGGACTGCAAAAAATACACGAACATTAATCTCGACTTATCGTCAATGAACTTTAAAAAAATAACGCGAGCCACCATGAATATTAAAAGGCCCACATAAGTCAGAAAAAATAAGACTAAAAATTGTTTGCCCGATATTCCGACACTGAAAATGGTTTTGATGAAATTTTGTTCTTCATGCGTGTTACACACATAATGCCTTTTACATTCACAATGTCTTTCGACGCGAGTCCACTCAAGCGTTGAAAGTTTATATGGCCATAACGATTATGCCATTTCACAATGATTTCTACGCGAGAAAAATTACACGCTTGCACCACTATACCGTAAAATGCATCTACAAATGTGGCACCTCCACTTTCAAACGCTGTTTTAAATCCGTGTTCGTCCGCTTCTGATATTGAAATGAAATTCATATGCATGCCTGGCACATACAAACAGTTTAACAATTTAAATTCAGAATCAGCTGTTTTTACCTTAACTGTCCCGATGCATGCAGCTTCAACGTTGTATTTTCCGGCTAGCTGGATTTTTTCACTGTGTTCTTGAATTTTCGTCAACATATCACGATCTACACATATATCAGAAGTTGCCCCACTGTCGACACAAAATTCGCTCAAACTGATTCGTTGCTGTGCAGCTGCTGCGAACACCGCAAAAGATTTTGACTTAGTTTTCCTTTTTCCTATGTGCACTCTGCAGCGAAATACCCCTTCTTCCCGCAATTGAAGCATTTCAGATTTTGCCGCTTCTTTTTCTTTTCTTCACTTTGTACGCTTGTTCGCTTCTGCTCCAATTTGTGTTGAAATTGGTGACGACTTTATTGGAACTTGGGCCGCGCTACAAACACCTGTACGTTGTCTGTACCATTAGTTGGTTCATCTACTCTTCATTTTAATCCTCTTCTGCCAACTTTATTTTCAATGAGATTAGGTTAGGAAGCTCATCCCTCGCCTCGAACGCCACTAGCAAGTTCTCGTAACTTTTTGGCAAACTGGCCAATAGCATTATTGTTAGCAGCTCTTCTGGTAAACTGATGCTGACTTCAGCTAGTTCACGCACTGTCTTGAAAATCTAAAAATATGATGTTGAACGTTCTCGCTCTCACCCATCCGCAGATTAGAAAGTCGCTAGAATAGCGTAACTTTTCTGACAGGTCCCGTTGGTTGATAAAACTGCTTTACCATTTCCCCATGCGTCGATCGCCGTACTGCACCTTTTGATATTCCTCAAATTATTTAATAACAAGAACATTATCGTTGCAATCGCCTTAAAATTTTTAGCCTGCTATTCAGCTTTATTTTCGTTTGACTTTTTCAAGTTACCAGACACCACTAGCCACAAGTTCTGATGCATGCACTCTCAGCCTCTGCAGACTCCACGTGTCGTAGTTATTCGAGTCCAATTTTTCAATATTAAAATTCATGTTTCTCTTTGTTACTTTTAACAAAAAAGAACATTCACAATTCACTTGGCTACCAAATTCGCTGGACCCATAACCTTTGTTAGGTACTTTTAGCTTTTGCGCAGTTAAAATTAAAATAAATGCGTCTTGTCAGAGGTTTATTACAAAAAAAAACTACAAGTAATGCTTAGCCTAATGTGAATATGTGTGTGTGAACAATGGGTGTGTCAAATAAGGGTTGCTGTATATAAAAATCATACCTATTATATAAGTGTTGCATTTTTCATATTTCAACACTAGCGGCATCATATTATTTTTTTTCTTTAAAAATGTAAAAATGTGGACATGGCGCTCATTCCCATAATTTCTCCCGGAAACAATTAGCAACGACATTTGGTTTTCAAGACTTCGAGCCATTGATAATCTCACTAGTTTGCATCTGTAGTGAAGCGTGGTTTGAAGTTGAGGATAACATAAAACACGTCTACTCAGATCGAATTTAGAAGAAAAAATTTATTCAAGATAAAAACTAGCACAGGGTGAAAAGTATTTTAGAGAGAAATGAACACAGTGCACTGGTGATATGAAAAAATTATTTTTACAAACCATAATTCAACAGTATCTACCACATGGTGTTGTACATCTAATGAAATAATGGATTAATTGAAACAATTCAATTATTTGATGTGGCGTTGAAATTTCTTTGCTATAATCATGTGATTTCAAATCTCTACGTTATTGCTTATGTATTTGAAAATACAATCTCTCAATTCAGAATTGCATGAGGCAGCCACGAAAATAAAAAATATTTTGCTTAGAAGGAAATAGTTCCAGTAGGATACAACATTTATGAATTAATATATGTATATGTACATTGTTTAAGGATTGATTTGTATTTTATGTATAAGTTAGTAGGGTGCATTGTGACTTCCGCCAGCTCTGCATGTGCGCGTACAAGTTGTCGATCCGTCAGCGTCAGCTATACGCTTCATGTCCGCGTACAAGTTGTCGATCCGTCAGCGTCAGCTCTTGCTTACGAATGGAAACGGTCCGTCCATCTTGCGCGTGCAAGCTGTCCGTCTGTCCGTCCACATTGCGCGTGCAAGCTGTCCGTCCAATATGCGCGTGTGAGAGATCCGTCCGTTCAATGCACCTGGCTCTAAGATGTTTGCTTCAGTTAGACTTCCGAAATAAAGCACCCAAACGACGGTGATGCAGAACTGCGAGTTCGGTTATCTGCATTTCGCTGATACTGCATCGATCAAGTGCATTCGGTGCGAAAGTGTTGGGAACCCAAACAGTACGAGTGGTTCAGGTTTGCTGTCACGGCACTTTAGGTCACGTAGGATTCCGAACCGAGGCTCGTGACAAGCTTAAAACTATTAATTATTACAGTTCGATTGGGGGATTAAAATCAAACGGTTGTGCGGGTTAAAAATATAAATTTGTATAAACCTTAATTTAACACCTTATAAATTAAATAACTTATTGTTTTAATTTGAATAAACTGTTTTAATTGGGTGACTCTAAATAACCAATTTTAAAATAACTTGTTAATAGACCAATTTAATTATTTGATGTTAAAAACTTTAATTAAACGCATAATGAATTAATTTACTAATTGCGTTAACTTGAATAAATGTTTTAATTGTGTGAACACAAATGGGCATTTGTGTCAGGGAACATCTTTAAATCTCCACGTTGCTGCTGAGCTATCTATCCCCAAATAATCAACTGATCGCTACAGTCGCAATACTACTTTCCTTCGCCGTCAGACCGCACGCCTTAGCGTTCGCAGGGTTGACGCGTCTGGCCTAGCCAGCAGTGGGAATCCCGAAATAATCAATTTATATAAGTGTTGAGGAGGACTGTTTAAATATGAAAAAATGCAACACTTATATAATAATAATAATTAGAGTGAAATTGAGAGAGAATGAGAGTGTGTGAGTCACACAGAAATGCAGCAAAAATAATAGAAACAAAGATTGCGCAAAGCTGAGTACAAAAATTTTTCGTTCTGCGCATCTATGTCACAATAGCATGGTTGCAAAGAGAAATGTCAAAAAAATACCTATCCGCATTAGCCTCGTTTCACACGAACGGCGCGACACGGCGACACACAAACCTGCACAAAACTCACAACAACGGCGAAAAGTGTGTATGCTCATACCAAGAGCTTCACACGATCAGACAATCTATGATTGCGGCTGCAAAACAAAACAAACCAAAACAAAAATGCCAATTCGCATAGTTGCCGGCGGAAACTTTCAACAGTCCAGCGATTTTGTTGTTTATTTTGACAATTCTGCTTGCATCTTTTTCGTTTTTCTTGGGAAAAAAACAGACGAGACATACTTTTTTAATTTCTTTGGAAAATTGATTTTTTTGCACTTGCAGAAGAAATTTGTATACCTACTTACTTACATATGAGACTGCAGAGTGTTCAAATTGAATTATTATTGCCTTAATGCACAGTGTGTGTACGTATATCTACGCTCCACTGTATAAGAAATCCAATTAAAACATAAAACACAAACAGAGCGGAGGAGACCTTTTTTTAGTTTCTGGGGAAAAATGAGAGTCGGACTGCGGCACCTTAAATTTAAATATTGGTTAGGTTTTGGGACTTTGTTGTGCAGTTTTGTGTATATTTATCATCGCCGTGTCGCGCCGTTGCCGTTGGTATGAAACGAGGCTTATGTATTTTTTGCTATGTTGACGTCACAGCCCAGCGACGAAATATCAAACTCAGAAAGAAAATTATAACGAACCTGCGCAATGCGTAATCTTCTTCTCTATCATTCTTGGCAATGCAGTATGAAAAATGTAAACTGCTTAGATATTTTTCGCTGAAGATACTGCCGCCGGTGAACTCGTAAATTTTTTGCGGACTCTAGTGTCAATTTGTTCATTTTTTGCCGTTTCCTTTTGTTGAATTTGTCACATGCAGTTTCACTTTGTGAAAACTACGCGCACATACGTATATAATGCCAATGCCAAAGCGACGGCAATTCATTTTCTTTTTCTCGCTCGCATGATGTTCACATTAGCACGATGCAGTACAGAATGATGCTTGGCGAGTGGATACGCAAGTTGTCAATCATACACAACACGAGTATCCATCGGCAGTTTGCAGCGCATGATGTGTCTGTACGCCCCTTAAGGCCTGTATGGAGGTCTCATGAAAACGCTTAAGAAAAAAGAGCATATATTTCTTTTGCGTGAAAATATAGTAGTAAAGAAAAATTGACATTTGAAAGCCCATGGCCGCATTGGCATTTAATTTTTTTATTCGTTTATTATTAAACAAACATTGAAAAGAAAAACTTTATTTACTTTTGTTCAGGCAGTTGTCCCTTTTTCTTAAAAAAAAAATAGGCTTTATATCTTGCCAAAATCAGTGTTGTCGTTTTCACTTTTCAATAAAAAAAGGTAGCAAAAATTCGAATCAAATTTCTTGTGAAGTGCATACAGCTTAAGAAAAAATTACTCAGGGAAATATCTTGAGCATTTTTTTATATGTAGATTTCGCTTTTCTTTAGAGATGCATACATGCCTTTAGTTTGTAATAAACCTCTGTAAGAACAAAACTAATTTATTTTAATTTGAACTGCGCAAAAGGTAAAAGTACCTAACAGCTAGCCCATACAGAACATTTCACAGTATATATTATTCTGGCAGTTATGGTGTCTCTTGAATTATATATAATACAATTTATTTTATACAGAAGTTTATTTTGTGATTCTATTCAATGAATTCGTTTGCATTTCGGGCTAATTAAATATCAGAAGTCATGATAAAAACTGTATCCAACTATTAAAAAAACAAAATTTGATTGTAAAAAAAATATTATTATTAAAATAAAGTATTTTTAAAATTTTATTGATCATTTGTTAGATAATTCTTATGAAAAAATCATTGAAGTTTATAGGACAAACTTTTGGCAAAATCAAATCAAATTATTTTTATTTTAGGATATTCCAAAATAATTTCATAATATAACAGAAAATCAACAATTTTTTAGTCTTTTTTTCTTCAGTTTTATGTTAACATATATATCTAAATTCAATAATTACTGATTTAATTTGAATACAATAAACGCAAACCAAAATCCTTCCGCAAAATCTTCCATAAAGTGGATGGGCACAGCTCCAATTGTTGCGCGCGATGGCGGATGGACTCATTTGGGTCTTCTTCGATACTCTGCTCCACAGCAGCAATAGCGTCTTCGGTGCGCACTGTACGGCGTCTCTGAGGATGCATATTATCCACTAGAGTAAACGTGGTGCGAAACCGATCCATGGTTGCTCGAATTACCGATTCTGCTAGGCGATTATGTTGACCGAATATTGGACGTAGCGCGCGATGCGTCGCGTGAACCGAACCAATATTTTGGTAACAAATTTGCACGATTTGCAAACTCAGGAGTAAATCTATTCATTATGAAATGGCAAACCAAACTGAGCATAAATCAAGTGACAGCTGCCAAAAAGACCAACTCCGAAAAAAGTATTGCCAGATTGAAAAACACACGTCTAAAAAAAAACTCCCCTCGACCGTCTTTTTAAATTGCTTATAAGTTTCGAATACTTGATTTGTGGACTGCAAAAAAAACACGAACATTAATCTCGACTTATCGTCAATGAACTTTAAAAAAATAACGCGAGCCACCATGAATATTAAAAGGCCCACATAAGTCAGAAAAAATAAGACTAAAAATTGTTTGCCCGATATTCCGACACTGAAAATGGTTTTGATGAAATTTTGTTCTTCATGCGTGTTACACACATAATGCCTTTTACATTCACAATGTCTTTCGACGCGAGTCCACTCAAGCGTTGAAAGTTTATATAACGATTATGCCATTTCACAATGATTTCTACGCGAGAAAAATTACACGCTTGCACCACTATACCGTAAAATGCATCTACAAATGTGGCACCTCCACTTTCAAACGCTGTTTTAAATCCGTGTTCGTCCGCTTCTGATATTGAAATGAAATTCATATGCATGCCTGGCACATACAAACAGTTTAACAATTTAAATTCAGAATCAGCTGTTTTTACCTTAACTGTCCCGATGCATGCAGCTTCAACGTTGTATTTTCCGGCTAGCTGGATTTTTTCACTGTGTTCTTGAATTTTCGTCAACATATCACGATCTACACATATATCAGAAGTTGCCCCACTGTCGACACAAAATTCGCTCAAACTGATTCGTTGCTGTGCAGCTGCTGCGAACACCGCAAAAGATTTTGACTTAGTTTTCCTTTTTCCTATGTGCACTCTGCAGCGAAATACCCCTTCTTCCCGCAATTGAAGCATTTCAGATTTTGCCGCTTCTTTTTCTTTTCTTCACTTTGTACGCTTGTTCGCTTCTGCTCCAATTTGTGTTGAAATTGGTGACGACTTTATTGGAACTTGGGCCGCGCTACAAACACCTGTACGTTGTCTGTACCATTAGTTGGTTCATCCACTCTTCATTTTAATCCTCTTCTGCCAACTTTATTTTCAATGAGATTAGGTTAGGAAGCTCATTCCTCGCCTCGAACGCCACTAGCAAGTTCTCGTAACTTTTTGGCAAACTGGCCAATAGCATTATTGTTAGCAGCTCTTCTGGTAAACTGATGCTGACTTCAGCTAGTTCACGCACTGTCTTGAAAATCTAAAAATATGATGTTGAACGTTCTCGCTCTCACCCATACGCCGATTAGAAAGTCGCTAGAATAGCGTAACTTTTCTGACAGGTCCCGTTGGTTGATAAAACTGCTTTACCATTTCCCCATGCGTCGATCGCCGTACTGCACCTTTTGATATTCCTCAAATTATTTAATAACAAGAACATTATCGTTGCAATCGCCTTAAAATTTTTAGCCTGCTATTCAGCTTCATTTTCGTTTGACTTTTTCAAGTTACCAGACACCACTAGCCACAAGTTCTGATGCATGCATTCTCAGCCTCTGCAGACTCCACGTGTCGTAGTTATTCGAGTCCAATTTTTCAATATTAAAATTCATGTTTCTCTTTGTTACTTTTAACAAAAAAGAACATTCACAATTCACTTGGCTACCAAATTCGCTGGACCCATAACCTTTGTTAGGTACTTTTAGCTTTTGCGCAGTTAAAATTAAAATAAATGCGTCTTGTCAGAGGTTTATTACAAAAAAAACTACAAGTAATGCTTAGCCTAATGTGAATATGTGTGTGTGAACAATGGGTGTGTCAAATAAGGGTTGCTGTATATAAAAATCATACCTATTATATAAGTGTTGCATTTTTCATATTTCAACACTAGCGGCATCATATTATTTTTTTTCTTTAAAAATGTAAAAATGTGGACATGGCGCTCATTCCCATAATTTTCTCCCGGAAACAATTAGCAACGACATTTGGTTTTCAAGACTTCGAGCCATTGATAATCTCACTAGTTTGCATCTGTAGTGAAGCGTGGTTTGAAGTTGAGGATAACATAAAACACGTCTACTCAGATCGAATTTAGAAGAAAAGTTTTATTCAAGATAAAAACTAGCACAGGGTGAAAAGTATTTTAGAGAGAAATGAACACAGAGTGCACTGGTGATATGAAAAAATTATTTTTACAAACCATAATTCAACAGTATCTACCACATGGTGTTGTACATCTAATGAAATAATGGATTAATTGAAACAATTCAATTATTTGATGTGGCGTTGAAATTTCTTTGCTATAATCATGTGATTTCAAATCTCTACGTTATTGCTTATGTATTTGAAAATACAATCTCTCAATTCAGAATTGCATGAGGCAGCCACGAAAATAAAAAATATTTTGCTTAGAAGGAAATAGTTCCAGTAGGATACAACATTTATGAATTAATATATGTATATGTACATTGTTTAAGGATTGATTTGTATTTTATGTATAAGTTAGTAGGGTGCATTGTGACTTTCCGCCAGCTCTGCATGTGCGCGTACAAGTTGTCGATCCGTCAGCGTCAGCTATACGCTTCATGTCCGCGTACAAGTTGTCGATCCGTCAGCGTCAGCTCTTGCTTACGAATGGAAACGGTCCGTCCATCTTGCGCGTGCAAGCTGTCCGTCTGTCCGTCCACATTGCGCGTGCAAGCTGTCCGTCCAATATACGCGTGTGAGAGATCCCTCCGTTCAATGCACCTGGCTCTAAGATGTTTGCTTCAGTTAGACTTCCGAAATAAAGCACCCAAACGACGGTGATGCAGAACTGCGAGTTCGGTTATCTGCATTTCGCTGATACTGCATCGATCAAGTGCATTCGGTGCGAAAGTGTTGGGAACCCAAACAGTACGAGTGGTTCAGGTTTGCTGTCACGGCACTTTAGGTCACGTAGGATTCCGAACCGAGGCTCGTGACAAGCTTAAAACTATTAATTATTACAGTTCGATTGGGGGATTAAAATCAAACGGTTGTGCGGGTTAAAAATATAAATTTGTATAAACCTTAATTTAACACCTTATAAATTAAATAACTTATTGTTTTAATTTGATTAAACTGTTTTAATTGGGTGACTCTAAATAACCAATTTTAAAATAACTTGTTAATAGACTATTTTAATTATTTGATGTTAAAAACTTTAATTAAACGCATAATGAATTAATTTACTAATTGCGTTAACTTGAATAAATGTTTTAATTGTGTGAACACAAATGGGCATTTGTGTCAGGGAACATCTTTAAATCTCCACGTTGCTGCTGAGCTATCTATCCCCAAATAATCAACTGATCGCTACAGTCGCAATACTACTTTCCTTCGCCGTCAGACCGCACGCCTTAGCAGGGTTGACGCGTCTGGCCTAGCCAGCAGTGGGAAGCCCGAAATAATCAATTTATATAAGTGTTGAGGAGGACTGTTTAAATATGAAAAAATGCAACACTTATATAATAATAATAATTAGAGTGAAATTGAGAGAGAAGGAGAGTGTGTGAGTCACACAGAAATGCAGCAAAAATAATAGAAACAAAGATTGCGCAAAGCTGAGTACAAAAATTTTTCGTTCTGCGCATCTATGTCACAATAGCATGGTTGCAAAGAGAAATGTCAAAAAAATACCTATCCGCATTAGCCTCGTTTCACACGAACGGCGCGACACGGCGACACACAAACCTGCACAAAACTCACAACAACGGCGAAAAGTGTGTATGCTCATACCAAGAGCTTCACACGATCAGACAATCTATGATTGCGGCTGCAAAACAAAACAAACCAAAACAAAAATGCCAATTCGCATAGTTGCCGGCGGAAACTTTCAACAGTCCAGCGATTTTGTTGTTTATTTTGACAATTCTGCTTGCATCTTTTTCGTTTTTCTTGGGAAAAAAACAGACGAGACATACTTTTTTAATTTCTTTGGAAAATTGATTTTTTTGCACTTGCAGAAGAAATTTGTATACCTACTTACTTACATATGAGACTGCAGAGTGTTCAAATTGAATTATTATTGCCTTAATGCACAGTGTGTGTACGTATATCTACGCTCCACTGTATAAGAAATCCAATTAAAACATAAAACACAAACAGAGCGGAGGAGACCTTTTTTTAGTTTCTGGGGAAAAATTAGAGTCGGACTGCGGCACCTTAAATTTAAATATTGGTTAGGTTTTGGGACTTTGTTGTGCAGTTTTGTGTATATTTATCATCGCCGTGTCGCGCCGTTGCCGTTGGTATGAAACGAGGCTTATGTATTTTTTGCTATGTTGACGTCACAGCCCAGCGACGAAATATCAAACTCAGAAAGAAAATTATAACGAACCTGCGCAATGCGTAATCTTCTTCTCTATCATTCTTGGCAATGCAGTATGAAAAATGTAAACTGCTTAGATATTTTTCGCTGAACATACTGCCGCCGGTGAACTCGTAAATTTTTTACGGACTCTAGTGTCAATTTGTTCATTTTTTGCCGTTTCCTTTTGTTGAATTTGTCACATGCAGTTTCACTTTGTGAAAACTACGCGCACATACGTATATAATGCCAATGCCAAAGCGACGGCAATTCATTTTCTTTTTCTCGCTCGCATGATGTTCACATTAGCACGATGCAGTACAGAATGATGCTTGGCGAGTGGATACGCAAGTTGTCAATCATACACAACACGAGTATCCATCGGCAGTTTGCAGCGCATGATGTGTCTGTACGCCCCTTAAGGCCTGTATGGAGGTCTCATGAAAACGCTTAAGAAAAAAGAGCATATATTTCTTTTGCGTGAAAATATAGTAGTAAAGAAAAATTGACATTTGAAAGCCCATGGCCGCATTGGCATTTAATTTTTTTATTCGTTTATTATTAAACAAACATTGAAAAGAAAAACTTTATTTACTTTTGTTCAGGCAGTTGTCCCTTTTTCTTAAAAAAAAAATAGGCTTTATATCTTGCCAAAATCAGTGTTGTCGTTTTCACTTTTCAATAAAACAAGGTAGCAAAAATTCGAATCAAATTTCTTGTGAAGTGCATACAGCTTAAGAAAAAATTACTCAGGGAAATATCTTGAGCATTTTTTTTATATGTAGATTTCGCTTTTCTTTAGAGATGCATACATGCCTTTAGTTTGTAATAAACCTCTGTAAGAACAAAACTAATTTATTTTAATTTGAACTGCGCAAAAGGTAAAAGTACCTAACAGCTAGCCCATACAGAACATTTCACAGTATATATTATTCTGGCAGTTATGGTGTCTCTTGAATTATATATAATACAATTTATTTTATACAGAAGTTTATTTTGTGATTCTATTCAATGAATTCGTTTGCATTTCGGGCTAATTAAATATCAGAAGTCATGATAAAAACTGTATCCAACTATTAAAAAAACAAAATTTGATTGTAAAAAAAATATTATTATTAAAATAAAGTATTTTTAAAATTTTATTGATCATTTGTTAGATAATTCTTATGAAAAAATCATTGAAGTTTATAGGACAAACTTTTGGCAAAATCAAATCAAATTATTTTTATTTTAGGATATTCCAAAATAATTTCATAATATAACAGAAAATCAACAATTTTTTAGTCTTTTTTTCTTCAGTTTTATGTTAACATATATATCTAAATTCAATAATTACTGATTTAATTTGAATACAATAAATGTGAAATAAAAAACTTTTTATATTAGGAAAAAAATCGATTTAAAATATAGAAGGGGTTTTGTATTATAAACACTAAAGAAATTCAAAGAAGATTCATAACCTTTTTTAATGCTAGTTATATTGTAGTATTAAAATGTACCAAGCAAGGAGATTAAATTATGGGATAAATATAATAATCATCAATAGAAAAATAGTTCAATAGAATATGCATGTGCCTCTATGGAATATTCTATATTAATTATTTTAATAGCTTGTTCATGCATTTACAATTATATAATCAAACATAAAATTTCATAATCAAAAATTACAAATTATTTATAAATAATTTCAAATGCTGGTCTCAGAGCAATATTACCTCAGGAAGATTTTTCCTATCTTTTTGAAATGGAGTTTTAAATACAAAATTTATAAAAATATATTAACTTTATGTACAAAACTGATGTAGCCAAACCTTCCAAAAACCGACAATTCAACTAATTTCCAGTAGATTTTTCTGTCTTCATTTCTTATTCATGACAGAGGAGTATATTCACAAAGTTATTTATACCTTTGCAGTTTGAGCTCATATTTGTGCTGAATAGAATACTCTTGCTTTGAAATTGCAATGTAATTTTTTTGTGTGAATGTTTTAACATTTCTTCTAACATTCTTTAAAAAACAATTTTATTGTTCATTTTTTTAAATTATATTTTGCATGTTTAACAAAAATATTACGTTTTATTTCGTTTTTTAGTTTTCATTCATGTAAATATATTTTAAATTATTATTGACATATCTTTTTTGCTTGGCAAATGCACCTTTTTGCCCTGCCACAGTGAATTATGAATTGTGAATGCATCAATGGTTACCGTCAAATGTTTGGTATGCACCTCGGTAAAACACTTGCCGCCTGAATTATACCTATAAAAAAATGTTCGATAGAATCTGATTGTTAATAACAAATTTTGCACAATTAACTCACTTAAAAAATTTATCAAACATTACTTCATCAACTTGACTAGGTCCAGTGCCATATAATTTACATACTTGATCAACATCTGGAATATAACTATACAGTGCCCGAAACTGGCAACCGGCATCTCGGAAAAGTACTAAGAAATGTTTAGCTTCAGAGCGTGCAATCTTTTCAAGTACTTTCTGTTTAGCGTCACGATTTACTGCACCTGGGAAAACACAATATTCGACTGCGTTGAGAATAATACCGCGATTAGATTTGGCCGCCGGTTGTTTGTAAAGCTTTGGACCTAAGAGAATGAAAATATGGTTAATATACAAATGCATTTGAATTGATGAGAAAATTAAAAAACTCTTCAACTAAACTATGATATTTTTTATTACGACTATCTGAATTCAGGAACTTCAATTAAATAAAAAAAATTCATTCAAGTTAAAAATTAGAAGATTGTAAATAAACGGGTGGAAGGAATTGTGGAGAATTGGTAAGGAAATATCAGCCGCACAATTTTATTTATTAAATCAACAATCTTTTAGTTTGTTGTCAATGTTGGTATTATGAGGTAAATATGGTGTTATACAATGTTAAGCCTCTTAAGTGCACCTGCTAAAATCTTAAAATACTTTTCAGCAACTTTGGGATTTCCAGAAAAAATATAAATATATTGGATTTTCCAATAGGGTAGATTTTGCCGGTTCATAGCGGCCATGTTTATTTGTGGTTAATTTTCATGTTTTTTTATTTTTCAGTCACTAACAACAATCAATCAATATTCGACTCGCTACTCTATCGAGGATAGGACAGACTATTGTATGGGAAAAGTTATCGACTAAATTATACTCGGATGAAACGAGTGAGTTTTTCTATCCTCGACAGAAAGTGCTTCCAAATTTAAAATTGCTTGTGAAAACCAACGAGACTAGAAATTACCCATACAAATTTCATTAGGATTTTTTAAATTTAAAGAAAACAAAAATTAACCTTTGGATTCTGTGTTTTGATTGTTAATATTATTATTATGTTGATTTAAATTATATTCAAATGATTTTTTTTTTCTTTGATATTTTCCCTTTATTTCATACAAATGTCACCATTATATTGACACCTAGTACACGATTTGAGAATTTGTTTGAAAAAATATAAAAAACACATTTTGGCCAGTGCCAAAAAGTCATACAATAACAATGATTTACATTAATTATAATAATTCACTATAATTATATTATAATAACAATTTATGATCAATTATAATAAAAAATTATATTTGTAATAATAATTTACGTTTACATTTATAATATTTCAACTAATATGTGTAAGCTGGATTTCCTAGTTCATTAGGTCGTTTGGTCGAGTTTTCTTTAAACGGCGCATGGTGTTTTCTTCTAGATGTAGCAAACTCGTTTATTTCTTCGTTCTTATGCAAATGCAGTGTATCGTAGTGTTTTGTGGATATATTTTTTATCTCTTTGTCAATTCTTGTCATATTTAGTTTGCGGTGTATGTCGCCATTTGTTGTGTATCAACCAGACTTTATAATCACTCTTAATATTTTAAATTGCTGTCGTTGAATTTTTCTATATGCTCCGCTTTCCCGTTCCCCATTCTTGGAGTCTGTATGTCCAAATTGGCTTTATAACACGCTTGTATAACAGCAACTTGTTGTTAATTGTGAGTTTAGATTGCTTACCCATTAACCAATATAGTTGCCTCAATTTTTATTTTATTTGTTTCGTCTTTTATTGGATGTGGTAGTGCCAATTGAACTTTGAGTCCATGTGCATACCCAGGTATTTAGTAGTAGACCCTATTTTTATATCTATCATGTAATAGTTTTTCAGCAACTTAAGAAATTATGGGAAGTTGGCTTATTGGTCTATACGCCGAAGCAGTTGTAGCATCTTTTCCCTGCTTCGGTAGTTCAATAATTTCAGCAACTTTCCAAACTTTGGGAAATTGTAGTCGGAACATTGAGTTGATAACATTCCTTAAGTAGTTATAACCTATAGTGGGTAGCTCAGCGAGTGCTTTGCCTGTCAACATATCGTATCCTGGTGATTTTTTGTGGTTTATTCGTTTTTTAATGCAATTAATTATTTCTGTTGTGTTTGTTTTCTTTATTTTGGTTGTAATGTCTATATTTCTACATATTTATCTTCATCATTTGATAGGACTTTTTCAGATTATTTAGCCAATGTTGTTGCTTTTTCTTCATTGGTAGAAGCCCATGAGTTGTCATCTTTCCGTAGTGGTGGCTGATACCTTTTCTGAGTTTTTAATTTCTTTGTGCATTTCCATAATGAGTAGTTAGTATCCTGGGTAGGCGTCAAGTTTTTTAGGTAATTTTCAACTTCTATATTTTGTCTTTTAGTTAATATTTTCTTGCGTTTTTAGCAGGCTATATTTAAATTATCAGGCGATCTAGCTAGCTGCCACCTCTTTCTCAGCTTTCTCTTCTCAATAATTTGCTTTCTTAAGAAAATATCTGTTGTAAGTTTATTTCTTCTAAATTTATGCTGTTGGCCACATCGTTGAAGTGAATAATGGCACGTTCAATGTCTAATTGTGTTTTCAGTGTGATAGACATCTCCAGTTGATTTTCAATATACTGTCTATACTCATTCCAGTTTGTTTTGTAGTTAAAAATCTTAGCTATTGGTTCTATGAGTTTGATGTCAGTTGTGTAGTCAAGATTTATCGGAGAGTGGTCCGAAGAAAGTTCAAAACAAGTTTTAATTTTTAATTGGTTACACTTTATGGGGTTTGTTATACTAAAGTCGATTAGATCTGGTATATTTTTCCTATCAGTTGGCCAGTATATGGGTTCACCTGAGCTTAAAAATTTTCAGTTATTTTTGTTTAAGCATTAATCAGATTTCGTCCTTTTTTATTGGTTAGCCTAGATCCCCAGTCAGTGTGTTTTGCATTTAGATCTCCAGCTGCAATAAATCTTATGCCAAGCGTCTTTATGTAGTCATTATATTGATCCGTCGTTATTAGGTGTCTGGGGGGACAGTAAACTGAGGAGATGAGTATTGTCCCACTTGTATCCTCAATTGGCACAGTAGTGGATTGAATATGAGGTGTTGCATATGGTTGCCGTTCAGTATGTTTTAATAGTGAATTTATTATGATAGCTGTCCCACCACGAGCTTTACCATCAGGATGATTTGTCACATAAATTTTATATCCAGGAAATACTAAATAGTTTTTGTTCGTAAAATGTGCTTCTGAAACTAGAGCTATATCAATTTTCTTGTCAGACAAAAATTGCTTCAATTCAAGATAATGTTTTGTTAAGCCATTTGCACTCCAAACTACAATTTTTAAACTTTTAAGCTTGTTTCGTGCATTTAAGCTTGCTAGAAACATTGTAATGATATTCATCATATTAGTCATTTGAGTGATTAGGGATTTCACCATGTCTTTAAGTTCATTAATATCACTACCGTTTGAATTTTTTGTATTTTACTGGATCCTTTCTGCGTAAAGATGGAAACCTTTGAAATTTTATGGTTTTGTATATTTCACAGCCTTTGTAGTTTGCAGTAGAGACGAGCAAAATTTCACTGCCGGTGATTTTTTCGCTGTTATTTAAAAATCGCTGGTAGCAACTGTTATCTAATATAAAGGGTTTTTCAAAAGAAACGCTACAAAAGTAAATCGATAGTGACAGCAAACGACGCCATATTTTTTCCCGCTCTTTTGATATTTCTCTTCAGTAAGGTTTGCCATTTCATCATGCAAAGATATACGAGCCAATAACGAGTCGAATTTTTTAAAATTTACTACCGAAATTCGGAGTCAGTCGCCTCAACTTTAAGAGCGCTACGTCCAATTTATGATGAGGCTCATTTCTGGCTGAATGGCTTCGTCAATAAGAAAATTATGCGTTATTGGTTAGACAGCAATCCACACTTACTCCATGAGTCATCTTAGCATCCCAAAAAATTACGGTTTGATGCGGTTTATGGGCCGGCGGCGTCATTGGGCCGTACTTCCTCCGTGATGATCAAGACCGGCACATTATTGTGAATGCGAATCGCTACCGTTCAATGATAACCGAATATTTTTGGCCCCAATTGGATAATATGGACTTTGAGGACATGTGGTTCCAACAGGACGGCGCCACAAGCCACACAGCGAATGCCACAATCAATTTACTGCAAACCAAGTTTGGTGAACGTGTTATCTCACGAAATGGCCCAGTCGATTGGCCGCCTCGGTCGTGCGATTTGACGCCGTTAGATTATTTCCTGTGGGGCTACGTCAAGTCTATGGTCTATCCAACAAGCCAGCGACGATTGATGAACTTCGTACGAATATCGAACGTGAAATTGCAGCAGTATCGGCCGATTTATGCTTGAAAACCGTTGAAAATTGGGTTCAGCGTCTGGACTTCTGCAAGCGTGCCCGTGGTGGCCATGCAAAAGAAATCGAGCTCCATACATAATGGCATCGAACGTATTTTCACAGGAATAAAAAATATCATTGATATCTAAAACCGGGTTTGTTTTATATAAAAAAAACGTTTGTGGCGCTCTTATTGAAAAACCCTATACAAAGTAACAGCCATTTGACCAAAAGAGTGATGTTTAACAGTCCGTTCTTTTTCACAGTGATTGAAAATCGCTACTTTTAATAAAAGCGTGAAATAAATCAAAAGAGTGATTTGTAACAGTCCGTTCTTTTTTCACAGTGATTGAAAATCGCTACTTTTAATAAAAGCGTGAAATAACAGCCGCGATTGATTTCACGCTTTGATAGAAATCACTGTTTCTGTGGCGCTTTTTAAGTGAATACAGAGAGAGAGAGAGAGAGAGAGAGAATGGTATTATGTGAATTTTGGCTACACCCATGCACACTTACACTTTTAACATTAAAGGAAATGTATGCGTATCAACATAGAGGGGCACTTTGCTATTATTTCGGGACTCATTTTAAAATACAACGAAAAAGAACATACCGTGAAATATCACAGTTTATTTCTTGAGTGCGTTTAATGTATGAATTTTAAATAATTAATAAAGTTTTCAGTTTTATTATACAGGGTAGCTGACAATAATGGAATTTCTCAATAGTCTTATACATTTTGTAGTTGTTATTATAAAATTTATTTGATTGAATAAGTAAATTTCGTATATTGGTATTGTAGAAATTGAACACATTCTGATATACATTTGAAGGTAAAACTAATCAATTGAACGATAAGTGCATTGCTAGTGACATATCTCAATCAATAACTTACAAGTAGTTGTTTTAATATCTTATCGTCTAATAATTAAATTTTTATATTCAGCTGGAAAAATACATTTTATTATTAATAATCTAATATTTATAAATAATAAAAAATATTGATAAATAAAGTTTAAGTACAGTATTTATAGTTACAATTTAAAAATAATAACATTTTTACATTTTCATCCCCTAAACGATTTCGCCGCTTGCTTAATATCTGTCCAGCATGCGAAAAAAGGCGTTCGCATGGTACGGAAGATGCCAATGTGCAAAGATTTTCTTGCGCTACTATCGAAACATTTGGATACTTTGTTTTATTGTTCCGCCACCATAATAAAGGATAGGAATTTCGCGGAATTACGTAATCTTCCAAATATCTATCAACTTCTCTATTATCTATGCGCAAATGTTAAAACATAAAGCGATACGTATGAATATTCAAACTTTGGATAAATTGTCACTCTCTCCAACAATGGGATAATTTACCAGCTACAACTACATATATATGTACATACATAAATTTACTTAACTAACATGATAAAAACAGTGATTGATATATTCATTCGTTACCAAAGTAGTGAAATAACAACTCGCTGTTATTTCACGCTTTTATTAAAAGTAGCGATTTTCAATCACTGGTGGATTACAGCTGTATGCTAAAAATCGCGCTTTTTGCTGTTACTTTGCATATTTGATAACAGTTTGCTTGACTGCATACATACATATGTATATGTATGAATACAATGGAAACAGCGATCGCAGTCACTGTTTAAAATCACGGTGATTGAAAAATAGCAATCACTGGTAACGGCGATACTCAAAAATCACTGGATCGCTCATCACTAGTTTGCAGTATGATTTCCGCTACATATGGCACATTTAATTTCAGCTGAGTTGTTTTTTTTTTTTTGGGATTCACTTGCTAGGTACTTTGCAGCGCATTTCACACATACTGGATCCCTTGTATAGTAGTGTTTTGTATGTCCGTATTTTTGGCATTTAGTGCATTGCGCGACTTCCCATTATGATGAGGTGCCTCAAAAACTACTATGCAATGCATTAATATGTTAATGCTATAAATATCTTTATTGCTAGTATTTGTTTCTAATTATATGCTAAACAGAGGAAGCGGTTTTGTTGTTGTCCGTTGAGTTATGTTAGTTATGTTTAATACTTTGTGACCGTTTTCGCCAAGCTCATTTTTAATTTCTTCTTCGCCTCCGGACTGGTGCATATTGCGAAGAATGACTTTGAAACCCCTTTAATTATTGGGTTTAAATGTGTATAGCTTTGTACCTTTTTGCTTTAACATTTTGAATATTTTTGTGTATGTTTCCGAGTCATTCGATTGAACTCGTACTTAATTTTTTGTTAATATTTGTCTGCAACAGCGGTTAGCGCATTAATGTCTTTATACATTCTACGCCTTGTACGTATATAGGGGGTGGTTTGTTTAAAATTTTTTTTTCGGACTATTTGTTTTTCTTCGGACTTATTTTGATTAACTTGTCCTCTGTGCGAGGGTTCAGCAGGTTCGTCATCATCAACAGTCACAACAGCAAATTTGTTTTTTCTTTCCGAAGTAGTATCGCTCAACCAGTAGTTTGATAAGTTACTTTGGCTTGGGTTTTTTGCTATTTCCTGCTTTTTCTTACTGTTTGGCGTTCTTTTCGGTTTATCTGTCGTGGGTGAGGTTCGTGCTCTATTTGGTAGCGATTGCAGTTAACTTACCTGCACACCTTTTGCCGTAATTTGCCCACAGACAGAAGAACATTTTGATGTCGCAGTTGTAGTCGAGTAGGTAGTTGTTGTACCGTACGTAGAGAAAGCAGATGTAGTTGTTGCTGACGAATTTGTTGTAGTTGTTTTTGGCAATCCGGTCGTGCTCACACAATCCACTGCTATACTGGAGCAGGACATTATTGGAGGCTTGCTCTGTGCACTCCACGAAGAGCGGAAATTAGTGTTGATAGGTTGGGCTGCCTCTTTGACCATTTTAATAGTTTGGCTTTGCAATAGTTTTTTGTTGGCACATGTTTTCTGACTCACACTCATAGCGATCACCGACTATGCTTTGTATTAGTTTATTTTAATTTTATTTATTATTTTTTTTGATCTATTTTAATCTTATTTATTATTTATTATTTATTTTTTTTATTTTATTATTTTAAGGTTATTACCACTTTAATAAAGTATGTAAAATCACAGAAACAAAGTATGGTGTGGGATGTAATGTAAAGGGAGGTATGTCATGTACTGCGACCTAAAATATCTATTGTACAACCCTCTGCTAATATAGGATAACCCTATAGAAACTCATCCATCTTTGTTATCCTTAGAAATACTAGAATATCAGCTGGATCTAGCTTTGCTATTTCATTACCTGGTATCAAAAATGATCCCAGGCTTTTGTATCTGCTGTGCATCAGTGCTCCACAGCTGCCGAATATGTGCTCTGGCGACTCGGTTTCCTCGTCGCAGAATCTGCACAATGAACTTGAAACGATTCCTAAGTTGCTTAGGTGTTCCTTGAGCTTACAGTGACCAGTCAAAAGCCCGGTCAGTATTCTTAAACTATTTTTGGGCAAGTCAGTGCAAAATTTGAATCTTTTGCAGTTGTAGTTGCCCAAAAGTATGTCTTAGCCCAATATGACTTGCAAAAAGTTCCTGCCTTTTTTGCCTTTCTGGTTCCCTAAGTACTTTTTGCCATACTCCTCTGCCTATGCCACAGTAAAGTTCTAAGCCTATCATTGCCATGGAGGCCCCTTTTCTGGCAAGTTCGTCCTCTTGTTCATTGCCCCGGATACCCATGTGGCCAGGGACCCAGCATAAACTAACCTTGTTATACTTTCCCATCTGATTTTATTTCTGTAGACAGTCCCATACTAGCTTAGAGTCCACTTCATACGAGCTTAATTCTCGAATGGCCGCTTGACTGTCAGAAAGTATGGCTATTTCCCGTCTTCTATAGCCTCTGTTTAGATTAAACTGCGCTCATCTCTCGATGGCGAGAATCTCTGCTTGGAAAATACTTGGATATGTGTACTTGGGTGTGGTAATTCTAACCACTTGTTATGGCCAGAGTCCACTGTGGCAACACCACACACAACCGAGATTATTTTATTTGTTGCCTCTTTGAAGTTTTAACTCATATACTCGTATATAACAGTTCCTTTGTTTGTTTGATTGTTTCTTTATCACTTTTATTAAATTATAAATTAGTTATTATAAGTATTTAGTTTATCTAAACAGAACTATACACCGTATTGAAAACTTACACTTTCGTTTAAGAATCTCTTTGGCGGAATTTGTAAAAATAGTTATTTTGTTTTAAAGAACGATAATGTCACAAGGGCGGAGCTCGTGTGAGTACACATTCGTTTGGTAAGAATTTTGGATTTTGAAATGATGAGTTTGTATACAAAATATAAAAAGATTAAATGTTTAAAAAAAACACTAAAAACAGTGCTGCCACATACTCGTTTGCTATTTTATTAGCACAACTCGATACGAGCTCGATACAAGATCCGTACCGAATACGCCTATTATAAACTTTCGGATATTCAATGTTGCCGTCAGTGAAAAATCCTTAAAAGTATATAATTAACAAAAAATTTTAATTTTTGATTTCATACTAATGGTTTTATCTGCCTTTATATAATTAGCATTCCTATCTTTCAGACACATTCCCATAAAAATACATGAAAAAAATACATAAAAATAGTAAGTCTAATTCACATAGTATATATTGTACGTTAATATTATAGTTTATAGGGCACTCCACCATGCGACTCCATTAAATGCAGCCAACGAAGGTAAGGAATGTATTATTTGGAGCACTAGTCGTATCTCTAGTGATGTTCCAAGCCACATATGCGTCCAGCGTTATATATAATTTGTTATGACATTAGTTGGCCGGTAGAAAATCCTTCGACTGAACCCTCCCCTCCTTAATAGTACAGCATTGAGAAATACACATTGACTATGGTTCGAAGGTAAGGGATGGATCAAGGTGTCACGCGACCCGTGCTGATGATCTGCCAGGCTAGAGGCCCTGTTAAATAGTCTAGTTGTGAACAGAACCCCCGAATAAAAGGTGCCCTTCGGTGGTAATAGCCTAGCTCGGATACTGCGGATCTCTGTCCGAGTGGTCTTTTTATTCTTCGCAAAAAAGAATCTTCATGAAGAAACAAAAAAAAAACAAAATAAAAAATTCCGCGGGACATCACCGCAATTCAATTGGCAAATCAGATGGAGCAAAGAATCCTTGATGAGTCAATGCTTAGTGGGGTAAGATCACCCGCTAAGCCTAAATCAAATGCTGCTGCGGTCAATGAATGGAGACCTTCATCCGTGACAAAAACAGTGACTGGACCTATGGGACCCCCAATGACAGTAGACGGAATGGGTGGTGCAGGAATTCGGAAACTTTCTTCCTATGATGTGCCATCCACTTCTGCTGTTGCCAGGGCAAAAATGGGACCAACTCAACAAGCTCCCATATCCACTAAGGAGAGATTGTTGACACTGGGAGTAAAATTGGGGGAGTAATCCATCCCGTCCTACCACCTCGGAGAAAACCTCCAGGATGGCCAAGAGAGGAATCCCTCTTCCTGATCGTAGTCAACCTGGGGGTTTGGATTACCCGAGAAGAAAGGAGCTAAGTGGATCTGGAGTCAGATGGTACCTCACCTACCTGTCTCAGGGTTTGCAACCAGATGATGCTCTTGCCAAGGCAGAGGAGCACAGGGTTGTTAACGATTCCGCTGGCACAATATCACAACCAAATGTAAATAAGAACCTGGAGAAAAGGGTACGAAACACCTTTTCTCCTAATCTTGACCCAGCCAAAAAGAGGAAGACGGCAACAACGTCAGGCCCACCTACTCGTGGAGGGTCCAAGGCAGCAGGTAGCTACGCTAAGGTGGCGTCTGTCACCAAGGTGGGTGTTGTTGCTGCGGACTATCCGAACACCATCCTGACTAGAGAGGAGCTTACAAGTGTTGAGCAGATGTTGCTTGAGAGGCTGGTTGATGAGTGGACCAAAGAATTCTCCTTCGATGGTATCCACTTCAAGCCTGGCTTCCTGAGTATCGACTGCTGTTCGACGGACTCGGTGGAATGGCTGAAAGGGGTCGTGAAACAGCTTTCAGTGAGAGAGGGCGTCAGTTTGGTCGCCAAAGTGGGAGACAACATCCCAAAATCACACACAGTCTTTCTCTTCCTCCCTCGTAGTAGTGGACAAGAGGTAGCTGTGTCACTAAAGTTTCTCTCCAGCCAAAATATTGGGCTGATCACCAATTTCTGGAGAATATGGAGTTGCAAGGACGAGGGCAACGGACAGTTGTTGTCCGTAGAAATAGATGATGGGTCCATGCAATTAATAAAGAGCTCGGGATATGCGTTGAACTTCCGATTTAGCAAAATCAAAGTCGGTTATTCCAAACGTACTCAGGAAAAGCCCAAGGCAGAGGAAGTTAACGAGACAAACTTCCCACCTCTGTCAGAGGTAACTACGAGTAGTAGGCTTACCCCAGCTGAACCGAAGACTGTGGCCCCGGAAATCTCTTCCAGGGCCCCCAGTGTTGAGATAGGGGCTGAGACCGCCTTCTGTCCTTCACTGGTACACAGTCTGGAGGATGTCTCTATGGATGAGGAAGACGAAGATGCGAATAACACCATCCCGTCACAACCTGTTGTAATGCACGTATATTGTGTGCGAGATAAATACCACAATATATATTATATATTACATATTAGAGCGTTGCTCGGCATTTACTAATTTGAGCCGAAGAAAAGCTGAAGCCGAAGAAAGGCTGTTTGCAAGAAAAATGCAATGTATTGAGTTGCCAGTTGGAAACTGATTAGTTTAATTCCCGAGCAGGGTTTTTATATGGTTTATTTGAGTTATAAACTCGATAACAAATCTCGATTAATTTAATTGTTTACTTCTAATCCCTTTCGCTTAAGTCTAACTCAAATTCCACTCAATTGTAAAACAAACCAATTCACCAATGACCGCACGCCAGGATTCTAATTACACTGCACATGTCAAGTGTCATAGTGTTGCAGTGCAGCGGATGGGTGTGTCTTATGTATTGGTATGGTTTGGATGTGTAGTTTGCGTAGGTAGACTTTGTGCTACACTACGTTTGTGCGCAATAGTGCACATGCACTACACCCTCACCCTTTAAGAAAAAATTTACAGTTGTTTGAAAGAGAAAAAAAAACAACTTTAAATTTTTATGTGTTTGTGTGTGGTGGAAATGAGTTCTAACTTATTTGATTTTAATTGTTACTTATTGAATTTAATGTAATACTAAGTTGTTACTTATTAGATTTGTAATTTGTAATTTGTATATAAATTTTTATATGAGAAGTAATTTGTCTTATGCGCTAGTATATGAATAAAATTAACATTTTCAATAACTATAAATTTACAATTTCTTATAATAGTGGTTTAATAATATTATACATATATTTTTAATTATATATATTTTTATTCATACATTATTTTTTATTTTCTATATTTGTATTCTCATATCAGAACATTGTATCGTTTTAGCATATTGTTATGCATTTTCTTCTCCATGCCGTTTATTAATATAAATGAATTTACTCCTTCTTGTTTTGAAATTCTATAAGGATCATGGTATGGACTTTGAGACTTTTTACGATTACCTAATTTTACTAATACTAGGTCTCCTATGGTTGCATTAAGTGCATTTTCATTTGTTTTGCTTTCAATGCTTCTTTTCTTTTTCACAACTTCGATCAGTTCCCTTGCTTTGTTTATTGACGTTCTCATTCTTAACTTCAGTTCATTCGCATAATTTTCAATATCATAAATTGGTTCTCTTGTTTCAATTAGGTCGCTTGGTAAATGTGGCAGTTTACCAAACACAAGCTCATATGGTGAGTAACCCGTATCGACATGCGGCGTCGTATTGTAAGCAAAAGTGTAAAATGATATCCACTTGTCCCACTCATTATCGTTTGCGAACGTCAACATGAATTCATTAAGAGTGCGGTGGTTGCGCTCTACTGAACCCAGTGATTCGTGATGATAAGGAGTTGAAAATATTTGATTCATTTTTAGATTTTTACACACATTTTTCATTAGCTCGTTTACGAAATCTGTGCCCTTGTCCGATTTCAAATTTTTGAAATTACCATACTTAAGAATGAATTGGTCAACAAGTGTTTTAGCTACAGTGTCGGCATCTATGGTTTCCATGGGGTGCGCTATCACAAATTTTGTCAATTCGCACTGCGCTGTTAAAATATATCTGTACCCATTAGAAATTATTAGCGGACCGACAGTATCAATTGCTACGCTTTCAAAACTAGTCGTTGGAGTGTCTTTAATAACCATCTGTTCTTTCGTATGTCGTATTTGTTTATTCTTAGCACAATGTTTACAATTTGTGATAAAATTTTTCACCATTTTTCCCATATTTTTCTAAACGTATTTTTGTTTCAATTTTAAGACGGTTTTTCTTACACCAAAATACCCTCCGTAAGGCGAATCGTGATATTCTGCGATTAGTTTATACATAATTACGTTATCTATTATTCTGTGGGGACTTCTATATATCAATATATTCAACTTTGAGCTTTCATTATTTTCTTTATTCTTCTGTTGCAACTTATTATATTCCTCTTTTAATTTTTCTTTCGGTACGTACCTAAATATATCATCTTTCTCATCTAGCGCTAGTTCTTTAATATTTGACTTGTTTATTCTTGATAGTAGTTTTTCCAATAGCGAACCTGGGTTCGATGGAGTATCACTGCTTATCACAAGTATCTCATCTTTATTTATTTTAATATGGGTACCCTTCTTATTGCTCTTAAATACAAATTTCAATATTCTTACATTCTTGACATCAGATATGGACGTGCAGTCCCAAATGTGAAGTTGATCAGACTTCGAATGAGAGCTACATTTCTCCTGATTTATGTCTGTGCTCTTTTTAGCAGACATGCCCCTCGTAATTACTAATGCTTTGTTATTCATCGTTTTCTTTCGGGATCATAGATTTTAGTAGATGTCAGAATCGATGTTAATTCTTGACAGTGCATCCGCATTGGTGTTTTTTTTCCCCCTTTTTATATATAATGTCGAAATCATAGTCGGACAAATCTAATCTTATTCTTGTTAACTTGGAAGATGGGTTTTTGTGTGTAAACAATGCGACTAACGGTCGGTGGTCTGTCACCACTGTAAATTTCCGTCCATAGAGGTGAGGTTTGCAAAAATGTATGCTGTGAGAAACTTGTCAAAGTTGTGTGAATTTGTGATATAGATTTAATGCTTTTGTATAATTCCAATAAGTTATTTAATTTAATTATTATTATTATTTTTTTTTTAAACTATGTATATTGACTAACATAGCATAATCATTTGTACAACTACAAATTATTTAATGTTGCAAATGTATGTAATTAGTTTTGGCTTAACTAGTAACTTATATATAATTGGTTAAGAGTTCATTGTATCTCTATTGAGAACGCTTGCTGGCGCCTCCAGTTGTTAACTGCGACTCTGATTCTTCGAAATCTGATTGTATGAAAATCCATCTCATATGTGCTGTTCCAATAGTTTGCACATATGGTGGAGGTGGAGGACGTACCTCATCGTCATCGTACAGATCGGCGTCATCGTAGTCTGCACCGTCTACTGTTTTGTGGCCAAATTTTTCATCTGAAGCCGAAGAAAAATGATATTCGCCAGTGGCTTTAATGTGTTGGGGTACGAGCGTTTTGCCTTTGACCTCAATCGCTTCTTCGATGTTTGCCATCATATCTTAATTCGGAAGAATTCAAAAGTATTTCAGAAAATCTGCAGGAACGAATTTGGCATCAGAATTGGACAACAGTTTCCTTGCACGATACAATACTGTATAGGAAGATCTACAAGCTCGAGTCAGGCAGGATCGCCATGTAATGCACGTATATTGTGTGCGAGATAAATACCACAATATATATTATATATTACATATTAGAGCGTTGCTCGGCAAGACGCCATTGAGCAAATTACTAATTTGAGCCGAAGAAAGGCTGAAGCCGAAGAAAGGCTGAAGCCGAAGAAAGGCTGTTTGCAAGAAAAATGCAATGTGTTGAGTTGCCAGTTGGAAACTGATTAGTTTAATTCCCGAGCAGGGTTTTTATATGGTTTATTTGAGTTACAAACTCGATAACAAATCTCGATTAATTTAATTGTTTACTTCTAATCCCTTTCGCTTAAGTCTAACTCAAATTCCACTCAATTGTAAAACAAACCAATTCACCAATGACCGCACGCCAGGATTCTAATTACACTGCACATGTCAAGTGTCATAGTGTTGCAGTGCAGCGGATGGGTGTGTCTTATGTATTGGTATGGTTTGGATGTGTAGTTTGCGTAGGTAGACTTTGTGCTACACTACGTTTGTGCGCAATAGTGCACATGCACTACACCCTCACCCTTTAAGAAAAAATTTACAGTTGTTTGAAAGAGAAAAAAAAACAACTTTAAATTTTTATGTGTTTGTGTGTGGTGGAAATGAGTTCTAACTTATTTGATTTTAATTGTTACTTATTGAATTTAATGTAATACTAAGTTGTTACTTATTAGATTTGTAATTTGTAATTTGTATATAAATTTTTATATGAGAAGTAATTTGTCTTATGCGCTAGTATATGAATAAAATTAACATTTTCAATAACTATAAATTTACAATTTCTTATAATAGTGGTTTAATAATATTATACATATATTTTTAATTATATATATTTTTATTCATACATTATTTTTTATTTTCTATATTTGTATTCTCATATCAGAACATTGTATCGTTTTAGCATATTGTTATGCATTTTCTTCTCCATGCCGTTTATTAATATAAATGAATTTACTCCTTCTTGTTTTGAAATTCTATAAGGACCATGGTATGGACTTTGAGACTTTTTACGATTACCTAATTTTACTAATACTAGGTCTCCTATGGTTGCATTAAGTGCATTTTCATTTGTTTTGCTTTCAATGCTTCTTTTCTTTTTCACAACTTCGATCAGTTCCCTTGCTTTGTTTATTGACGTTCTCATTCTTAACTTCAGTTCATTCGCATAATTTTCAATATCATAAATTGGTTCTCTTGTTTCAATTAGGTCGCTTGATAAATGTGGCAGTTTACCAAACACAAGCTCATATGGTGAGTAACCCGTATCGACATGCGGCGTCGTATTGTAAGCAAAAGTGTAAAATGATATCCACTTGTCCCACTCATTATCGTTTGCGAACGTCAACATGAATTCATTAAGAGTGCGGTGGTTGCGCTCTTCAATAACTAACTGGCTCAAATATCGAAAATATGTTAGCAGTCATATAAATATCTCACCAAGTCTAAAATGCGAAGACGAAATCGAAGCAGCCCTTCAAAATATAAATTCCGTTCTTGTGTCAGCAGCTATTAATGCAACTCATCCTAAATTACCATTCCCATCGCATGGTATCCGGATCCTTCAGACGCCATTGGCAAAAACACAGATCGTCTACGACCAAACAAAATTATTCTTTATCTAAAAGACGTCTCAGTGAAGCTTTACATGCAGAGCTGCAAAAAACTTAAAAACCTACACGCGAAAATTATGCCCTACTGAAAAGTCTAATTATTCCTTGGGGAAAGCCAATAAAAACATAAAAATTCCAAAGGTTTCAGAGCCGCCATTTACATTGAGTAATGGAAGCTGGGAAAGTAGTGACAAGGATAAAGCTTTAATGTTTGCAAATAATCTGGAAAAAGTTTATCAACCAAATCCTGGGACCAATGGTCTCGTAATTCCACCTCTGGTCACCCAAAAAACGATTAACCCAAATAAAAACTTATTGAAAGGCTGCCTTATGCTAAAACTTTTCCCGGATTATGTGGTATAATTCCACATCATCAATTTGGATTTCGCCCAAAATACAGAACAATAGAACAGATAAATCGCATAACCAGGGAAATAAGAAATCCTTTCGAGGCTAAAAAGTACACTTTTCCTTGATATATATATTTTTTTTATTTTCCTTATAAATTTTACACTTTACTGCAATGATAGTCGGTGTGTATGCTTTATGCTAGATGTGCGAGTCATTTCTTGTACAGTGTCAATGTTGAGATCACGGTGAACAGTGTCATTTGGTATATACCATACAGCATTGATGATTCTGCATGGTATTTTTGATTGTAGACGTTGTATGATATTTATGTTCGTAGATGCGCTTACAGTGCCCCAAATTTCTATTCCGTACCTCCATAGCATGATTATATACCTATAGGCATGATTATTGTCTTGTAGATCAGGATTTTATTTAGTTGCGAAAGATTCGATTGTTTTCCTAACAGCCAGTACAGTTGTCTGAATTTATTTTTTACTTCGTTCCTCTTTTGTATTATGTGCTGAATCAATTGTCAGACCGAGTGCTTTAGTGTCAAATTTAATCTGTTCAGTACTTATGAATAGGTGCTGTGGCTTGGTCCTTATATTAGTGTAAATGACTTCGATAGTCTTCCCCACTTTCCAAATCAAGATAAAGTTTTGTCAAGCATTTATTGGTGATTTTTTGTGCGAGACAAGCAAAACAGTATCGTCAGCAAATGCTCCTATCATTTTGGCATCTGATATATGTATAGGCATGTCAGTTGTATATAAGACATATAGTGTTGGTCCTAGTACAATACCTTGTGGTACTCCGGCCACATATCGGAGCATTCCTCAGCATACTTGACTTAGAAATATCGGTTTTTTTGTAGCTTTTTATAAGTAGGTAGAAGTCTAGTAAAAGGTATTGTCTTAACTTGTGCAGTAGTCCTTTGTGCCACACGCTATCAAACGCCTTTGCATCATCAAGGTATCAAGGTATACCACGCAAGTATTTTTTTTTGTCAATTTCAGTTGCTATTTTATGCGTTACTCTAAGAACTTGTTGAATTTATGGCACGGGATTATTTATCTCCTTTCTAAGATGGGCTCCAGGCGATCAAAAAGGAATTTTTCAAAATTTTTTTATAGAATTGGTAGTAGGCTGATCGGTCTGTACGGTGGGCAGTGGGTCCTCTTATATGGAGAGAGTGGCCAAAAATACTTCCAAAAGAGTTAGCGGCCTGAAACTTAGGATATAATTGAACTAATATATAATAATGATTTTATGTAAAAGTGGGCGCAGTTGGGCACATTAAAAAAATTTTCTAAATTTTTTTTCCTTGAAAAATTAATTCTTAAAAGTTTTGTCAAGCAAAATTAAATTGTATAAGCAAGCACATAGTTTATTACGATCGAAATATTTTACGTTTAAGCTTCTATCAAATGAAATACTGCTTTCATTAAAGTGGACTTGCGTTTACAAGGTAAGTTTCTTTGCCCAGTAATGAAAGGATCAGAGCTTAAAAGCAATTTGTGTACTAAATCTGCATTGGTTGCAATTCGTGATATTTTCCTAGTATGGTGCAGTCTAAATTCCTTTATGTCCTTGTTTTTTGGTTCAGCAGCTTCCTCAGATAGTTTCCCAATCGATAATTGCACGTAATCGATGACATCTGCAGCGTGAATTAATATTTTGTGAACAGAAAGTGAAGGTAATAACAATGATACATCTCAATCAGATTTTTAGCAGTATCCAAATTTTTCAGTATTGATTTTGAAACATAAAGACATAGTCTTCAATAATGTTGCACAGCTTCCAATCAAATCTTTCTTTATACCAGTAATTTCAGTATCTATATCCAGGATTTCCATGAAAAAAACTTCTTGCCGTGTTTCCATCATTGGACTTCCCACTACCTCCAGCTCTTGGTTTATCTATAAACAATTCCACTTTTTGACGAAATTCCATTTGAATTTTGTGTTTCCTTCTCACAAAGGCAACTTTTTCGTCTTAGGACCTGATTTGCCACTTTTTAAATCCAGTCTAAATGAAGCATGAAGCAGATACTAAAAAAATCGGATGTATGAATGACGTGGTCACAAACCAAATTCAAAACTGGTTTCGTGACTTCTTTTTTTATGCATTTTTCCAGATTATTTATTTCTGTTGGTTTTACTTCGCATATACTCGTATAACACATTGCAGTGCAAATTGGTTTAGAGCATTGCACATTTTTCCAATAAACAGCTGCAAACTGTGTTCAATGTTTATTTTTCTAGTAGATGTTATAACTTTTGTGGGCTCAAGTAAACGGACGTTATCTTTAATATATTTTTCCTCATTTATGGACAATTGGGAGGACTCTTTTTTAAATTGAAATCTTACTAGTCTACAGTACCTAGTCGACGATGACCGAGGATTTTTCCAAATTATTTTTGCTGGCTCAATTGATTTTGTTATAAGTTGGAGGTTATATATAAGACGATACGAATAAGCTGTTTTCATCCAAATTGCTTTTGGAAAATTTTTATCCCGTGCTACCGTCGAATCCCAATTTTCCTATAAGAGTCAGTTTATTTACCGAGTCATTTGTAATATTATCAATTACATCACATTGCAGTAGTAATAGGCGCGAAGCCGTGTGATTGAATACATTTTGGAGTTTTACTTTAGCATGTGACTACCTCTCAAGAATTTTGCCTGGATAACTGTTTTTCTTGGCTTCAAAAAATTTTTGTAACTCGGCAAAAACTCATAAGAAGTTTCACTATTTACAAAGTTTCTAATCAAAATGTACTTCTGTTTCGATAAATTTGTCTCCGTCAACAGGGATAAAACTTCATGAGCATTACCTTGCAGAAAATTTGTGTTTGATTTTAAATCATGCAAAACTGAAGCTGAAGTCATGTTTTGCAAGTTTGGCTATTCGTCGGCGTTTCGCCCCTCCCCATTTTAAGGAAATGGTTTCTTTGTTCTCGAGGCAATCAGAATGATTTTTCAAAACTGCTGATCTTTGGCGCTTGCAGTTTTGCCAAAACAAATTAGATTAATTAATACATTTTTGCAGCCCATCCAGATCTGGCTCATAACCCTCTTGTTCAATGTGAAAGCACTATGGTATCTAGCACATTCTGAACTTTTTGGGAATGTGCACCGCTTTTCTCGCACCAAATCTCAAAAACATGTAATCGAGAAAATGCGCATTGATAAATTGTGTCTAGAAATATAATAAATTAAGAAAACAGAAAAACCAGAAAGAAACACAAAACATAGAACGAAAAACACGAAGCAACAAATACAAACACGAAAAACTCAGAACAACAAAAATAAAATAATGAAACAACAGAGAAACTGCGTCAGGCATAGAAAAAAGGACTTCAAAACAAAGAGCTTGGATTACTTTATGGAATACTACACGAGCATCTACAGGTCTTTGCAGCTAAACACTTTTATAATCTTAAAGGGACTGCGGGACGAGGAGGGGAACACACTTAAAACTTTAACTAAAAAGTCCAAAGACGAAACAAAAACGAAAACTTATATAATATAACGATTTACACAAAATACAAGACAAATTGTCAACAAGTTTAATTGTAAAAATAAAGTCAATACCTTTATGCACAATATTAATTTTATTCAATTTGAATTCAAATAACTTTTTTACAATATTTTAATTAAACAAAACTAACACCCTGAAGCGAGCTGCTGACAAATGAACGTGTGGTCAGCCCTCCGATGCTATTTTTAGAATGTACCGTTAGAATCAAAGCAAAACAAATATGCCAATATGAAGTTTGCACAAACAGCAATTTTTTGATTTTTGGCCTATGGAAGAACCCACTGTGCGGGTAGGCGACTGAGGGGTTCATATTTGATTTCGCAATAGCAATAACTTCACCAACTTTTCACGCTACTTTCGCGATTCAAATGCATTAAATAAATTCCTAATGTATGTAATTGTCAGGCAGTTCTTTTAGAATTTTACCTCCAGGAGATTTTTTTTGTCTCCCTTTTGCATTTGTAATTATTGGGCCTCAAGTTATATTTTTCGGGTTAAAGTCACCTCCCGCAATATATCGATTTTCAAGAGTTTTAAGAGAGTCCAGATAGTTTAGTGTTTTTGTGTTTTGGAGGGCAGTAAACTGCAGATATTATAAGCTGTCCATATAAGTCTCCGATTGTTACTGTAGAAGCCTGCAGGTAGTCCTTCCGATAAATATTATTTTCAGTTCACTTTATTTTATTGTTTATTATTATTGCCGAAACACCACGAGCTCTGTTGTCAGGATGATTTGTATGGTAAATTGAATAGTTTGGTATTTTTAAAAACCTTTTTTCTGTGAAATGCGTATCAGCTATTAACAGAATGTCAACTTGGTTAGAGTGAATAAAAGTCTTAAGTTCTAGAATATGTTGACTAAATCCATTAGCATTCCAGAGAGCTATTTTCAAATTAGTTTCCATGCCCATTTAATTTAGTGATCCGCATAGTGATAATATTCATCATGGTAGACATTTATGAAGAAAAATTGTTTCATCATGTTCTTTAGTTCAGACATGTCATTGTTGTCATTTTGAGCGGTTGGATGTGGAGTGTTATTTGGATTACTTTGTGCTACTTGTGCATACGTCAAGTTCTGAGAGGTGTGCTTTGTTTAGCGGGCTGTTCCTTTTGGTTTTGTTGAGACGTTGTAGGTTGCAGCTGTTCAGAATCTGCTGGAGAAATTTAAAGTGATGGGAAGACGAGGGTGTAAAGTAGATCGCCTCCACGCGGTGCACCTGGGTCACGCTAAATGGTCTACACTCCCCCGGGTGCTGCTGTTTTCTTGCATGGGGGTTCAGTAGCACCAATTGGCACGACCCTTATCCTTCGTCCCCGGACTTCTCTCTGGACCAACATCCTTATTTTGAATGCCCTGTGCTGGTAGCTGTAATTTTCTGGACCTAGTTGTCTATTGGCACGGTGAAACTTGAGTGTGAACGGCTCCAGTCTAAAGTTGCAGCTGCCACCGTCCCGTTAAAACCCTGGCAGGCCTCAAAGTACGTTCGACGTCTGTTACCGTTAAGTTGGTAGTGTGGGTTCGGTTGAGTGGAACTCCCGATTAGCACTGGTCTGGCTCTGAGCACTCGACACCATAAGGGCTTGTGCCAACCCTCGCATGACCTCCCTGTTTGCATACATAAACATGGGACCATACTTAGTGAGCACACGTTCGGCCTGAGATAGCGGCTGTGAGTGAGGACCCTTTCTGCATGAACACAAAAAAATCTAAAAACACAGACACAAAAAAAATTTCCGCGCCTATCACCTCAAGGACGTTCAAAACCCTGGCTAGGCAAATGCCCACCAGCAACACTCCCGCCCTTGGTTCGAAGTCAAGCAGCATCAGCACTGCCCCTTCAACAAGCACCACAGCTTCGGCTAATAAGCCACTATACGCTGTCCCCAGGCACTTCAACGGCTCCCAAGGTATTGACTCATAAACCAGCAGCAGACGCTTCGCCTAACCCCTCTTCAGCAAACGCCTCGATATTGCCTCACAAGTCGATGGAAACTCCTTCTCGCAACGCTCCTCCTTCAGGTGCACCTACCAACGTTAACCCGAATACCACGGCGTACAGGACGCGTAGAGCGACTTATCGTATGTTGACAAAGCTCAACGCTACCGAACCCTCTCAACTGTGAGAATACGACAAGGGCAAACTTTAGTGGGCAAACTTTAGTGGGCAAACTTTAGTGGGCAAACTTTAGTGGGCAAACTTTAGTGGGCAAAGGCACACCATGATTTGCGTGTCCCCTCCTCCACTGCACAAGCCGCAGGAAACTCCAAGAAGCAGAGATCAGCCGATCGCCTCGGCCAAGCCACCCAAAGCATCACTAAGCACTTATTTTGCAGCATTCTAAAGCCGCTACTGTACTCCTAAGTAGACGACTCACCCAGCTGCACACATCACCCCACATAACAACAGTACAAGAGCCCTGGGTCTTTAGGGGTCGCCTCTGTGGCCTTGGCTTGTTGAAAGGGGCCACGATATTATATGACAGAAACTCGATTAGACCTAGAGCCGGTCTTATAATATCATCCCATCTCGCAGCGACCTACCTTGACGCATTCTGTTGTCAGGATCTGGTTGCGGCAGAGATTAGTTTTAAGAGTATGCACGGATGGTCGAGGTTCGTGATTGCATCCGCTTACTTTCCTTACGATGCTTTGGAGGCGCCACCACCTGGGAAGGTCGCTAATCTCGTAGGGTTCTATGAGCGGCGCAATCTTGGTCTCGTTCTTTGTTGCGATGCTAATGCCCAGCATACGATCTGCGGCATCAGCAAGTGCAATGAGCGGTGCTCTCGACTTTTCGAGTATATTGCCTCCTCCAGCCTGAACATCCACAATGTAGGCAGGCAGCCTACTTTTGTGACTACGAGAAGGCAGGAGGTAATCGACGTCACCCTGTCAAATCCAAGACTAGGGTGGTCGATCAACAACTGGAGGGTCCTCGCCGAAGACTCGTGCTCGGACCACAGATACATTGAGTTTCAGTGTGGCGAGCGGGCGCAGATGCCATTGCCCACCAGAAACCCAAGAAAAACAGACTGGCCAAAGTTCAGGGAGGCACTGCGTAGCAATTACGTGACGCCACTGAAACTTCGCAAGGAGCAGAACATTGAGGCGGCTGTTGAACATCTCAACACCGCTCTAACAAAAAGCTTCGAGCTAGCCTGTCCAACTAGACCTCCTCTTAGCCGGACTCCTGTTCCATGGTGGAATCGAGAGCTTCAGGGTCTGAGGCGTGAGTCTAGAAAACTCCTCAACTGGGCCCTCAAGACTAATCTTGATGAGGACTGGGAACGATATCGACGTGTTCAGAGGGACTACAAAAAGCTAATTCGGGACTCGAAAAGGACTTTTTTTTTAGAGATTTCTGCAGTGATATCGAATCCCTGAGTGACACGGCAAATCAGGTGAAAATCCTGAAAAAGGACCAAACCGCTAAGCTGGGGTCGCTCAGGAAACCTGATGGCTCCAACACGGAGAGGCAAAGTGAGACACTCAGCTTGCTATTGGAGTCACACTTTCCAGGAAATCAGGTAAGCATAGCCCGTCAACAACCACCTTTGGCCGGAACTGTTGTCAGGGTAGCTACACCCTCTCGACATGATTGGTATGTCGCCAGAACTGTGGCGAATGAGGCTGCCATTAAATCATTTGACAGTTTAAAATCGCCCGGACTGGATGGCATATATCCGATTGTGTTGAAGGAAGGCATTGAGTTAGTGTTCGCAGCACTGAAGAAGATCTTCACTGTCTCGCGCTGGCCTTTGTACCACGCTCTTGGAGGATGGTGAGGGTTGCTTTCATTCCTAAGGTTGGAAGAGACGACTACACCAATCCCAAGAGCTGCAACCCTATTAGTATGACCTCGTTCATGCTAAACAGTTTAGAACGGCTGGTGGAGCTTCGCATACGTAGGGAGTCTCTGAAGACACATCCACTCTCTCCATTTCAGCATGCCTATCAAAGCGGAAAATCCTGCGAGACGGCTCTGCAAAACCTTGTTGGAAGGATAGAGCGAGCCATCGACAGGAACGAATACGCAATAGGCATTTTTGTGGACATAGAGGGTGCGTTTGACAATGCTACTTTCGACAGTATGTGCGGCTCTGCTATGCGGCATGGCGTAGACCGGGTCCTAGTAAATTGGATACGTTCAATGCTGGCCCAGAGAATCATAACGGTACGGGCGGAGGAAGATTTGCTGGTGTCGTCTGGGGTTAATAGAGGCTGTCCCCAAGGTGGTGTACTGTCTCCATTGCTCTGGTGCATGGTAATCGATGCCCTGCTTAACGCTCGGGTGTATACGCTCAGGCATATGCGGATGATGTTGGCTGTCTTGTGACAGGTCCATCCCTTATGATTGTCTGCAGAAGGGTGCAGAGAACTCTGGATATGATTGACACTTGGTGCACTGCGAATGGGCTATCGGCTAATCCTGTCAAGACTGGTATTGCCCTCTTTACCAGAAGGAGAAAGCTTGATGGACTTATTCTGCCTACACTAAAAGGAGTCACTATCCAGCTATCCAAGGAAATCAAATATCTTGGAGTCATCCTTGATAACAAACTTCTTTGGAAAGCACATGTCGAACTGAAGACATCCAAAGCACAGTCAGTTTTCTGGCAGTGTAAGGGTGTTTTTGGTAAGACATGGGGTCTTTCCCCTAGTAAGGTCCTATGGATCTATACAGCTATGGTAAGACCTATTATCACCTATGCATCGATGGTTTGGATGAGCAGACTCTCTCTTGTAGGGGTCAAAAAAGCTCTATCAAAACTACAACGTGCTGTGGCCATATGTTGTACCGGAGCATTTCCGACTACTCCAGGCCCGGCACTTGATGCTTTGGTGAATCTCCCGCCACTAGATGTCTTCATCCGCGGAGAGGCCGTTAAGGCCATCTGCAGAGTGAAACATAGTGGCCACTGGTATGGGGTGTGCTCGATGTTGGACGACGGCGCAGGCACTGACATCGATTCTGCAATCCTGTCTATGCCCCCGGACTCCATGTCGTCAACCGTCATACTAGATAAGCGGTACAATGTGTTGCTGCCAGAGGCTCGTTCATGGTTAGATCCCGAGAACGAGCCCGGCAAACACTGCTGCCGTATTTTCACTGATGGCTCCAGGACTGAAGAAGGTTCAGGTTCTGGTGTCTTCGTGGAATCTTGTGGGACCCGTCGGTTCTTTGCCTTGGTCTGCATGCGTCTGTGTTTCAGGCGGAGGTGTATGCGATACTTGAGGCGATGGACTTTGTTGTGGAAAACAGGTGGAAAGGCAAATCTAATTGTGTCTGCAGTGACAGCCAAGGTGCGCTCATGGCCTTGGATAGTCCGACCACCACTTCCACGATAGTCAGGTCCTGCAAATCCAGGCTAAATTGTGTTGGAAAACATAATAGTCTGACGCTGACTTGGGTCGCGGGACACGCTGGCATTGCGGGCAACGAGACCTCTGACTCTTTGGCCAGGATGGGCTCCGAGGCTGTTTTTATTGGCCCTGAGCCTGTTCTGCCACTCCCTTCTGCTCCATCAAAGCCACTGCAAACAAGTGGGTTGTTTCGACCCACAAGCGAGCATGGCGGGCTGAGAGAGGCTGCGGATGGACGAAAATTATGCTACCTGCTATCTCTGACCGATGGTCACGGTTCCTTCTATCTTTAGGTAGGAGGGACTGCGCACATGGAAAGGATTGGCATATCAGACAGTGCGCTGTGCCCAGCCTGTGGAGAGGAAGACGAGACGGCGGACCATTTTCTTTGCGTCTGCCCTGCCTTTGCTCGAATCAGGTTTGGGATTTTTGGCACTGATGTGCTGAGGAGTAACCAACTTGGCTCCTTGGTACCACAGGATCTACTTCTACTTCTTCGGAGGTCGGGTAGATTTAAAACCGAGTAAAAGGGAACCTTAAGTGCTGTACAATGGATATATACTCTGTCTGAGTGTTGCGCTTACTAGATTGTTCCGACAAAAAAAAAAAAAAAAAAAAAAAAGCGCTTAAAGCTGGCTACCCCCAAGCCTATGCTCTCGAAACCGCTTAGCGAGATTGTAAAAGAGAGCCTCACATGGGCCGTGGTCGACTCTGCCAATGCTAATGGGACCATCACTCCTGCCAATTGGAGAATGGGCGAACTGGCGCTGTTACCAATTTTCGTTGAGGATATGTTCCTCAACACTGGCCCTTCACCCAGCTGCCGCGACGCAGGGTGGTATCAAGGACATATCAAAATCATCTCCTGCTCGAACCAACGCTCGGCGGACCTGTATAAGGTAGCGATAGGTAGGGTAGGTGAGATCTGGCCGGGTGCTCAATGCGGTACCTTTGGACCAGGTTCCCCAACGCCCTCGCTCCAAAACATTGCTTCCTACCGAGCCCAATGCCTCTGACGCAATCTTAAAGAGCCTCAAGTTCAGCAATACCGATCTTCCCACCGATGGCTGGAAGCTCGCGAAGTGCGATGCTCAAGCCCCCCAACAGCCTCCCCTAGCTGGTGCTCTCCCAAATGGCCATTGCCAATGACTCTAGTTGCTCGGGCCCTGTGCTCACTCCATTGCTGGGTAGCGACAGCGAGATTATGTGCTCCGAAACTACCAGAAGCAGCCGCTTCTCCACTTCCGAACTGGTCAAAGAATTCTTCGACCACATGGACACGGATGCGGCTGGTGCATATATCTCTCCAATGTCTGAAGAGGAACAGTTCAACACCACCATTACCAACCTTCAAGACAATGCTGAAGGTACTACAAATGAACCTTCAGCATTCGGAAACTGCCTTGGCAGCCCTGCTTCTCCGACTTACGGATTTAGTGGAGGAACTCATTCTCGTCCAAGAACCTTGGGTCGTAAATGACCGGGTTTCTGGACTCAGTGCATGCGGATATCGTATGGTAAATATCGCGGATAAAGGTAAACGCAGATCCCGCTTTCAGGTAAAAAAAAAACAGCGTTAAAGCTTTTTTACTCCCTAGATTCAGTGACAAAGACAATGTAGCCATGGTCATTGAAATGGGTCCATGGACCTTCTGGATCTCCCTTACCTACATGGCTCATGACTATGGCGACTCTCCGCCACCAGACATATTAATGCAAATGGTTGCGGTAGCCCACCATAAACTGATTCTGGTAATCATCAGCTCCGATGCCAATGCCCATCACGAAAAATGGGGCAGCTCCGGCACAAATGAACGAGGTGAGTATCTTTTTGACTTTATCCTTTCAAACAACTTAGTTATTGCCAACCGGGGAAATAAACCGACCTCACATCCATAAAGAAAGAAGTGGTTGATATCACCCTCGCCAGCGATAACTACTCCAACATAATAAGCAGTTGGTTTGTCTCCCAGGTATGATCCATTTCAGACCACTGCTATATCACATTTGACATTGACGCGAGGGAGACTACAGACAATAAAGGATGTCTTAAACCAGTCAATAGGAAAATACGAACTGGCCTCTTTTCGACTCAAACTGGAGTTATGCTTAGCTCCCCCACTATCGACAACTGTCCCGACTTTGATCGGGCGGTCGAGATTTGACCACAGCTTTTTAAAGAGGCACTCATAAAAACCAGATGGCAGCTGGACCCACTCAAGCGCCGAAATTCTTGATATCCTGCTAGACACCCACTTCTCAGGGAGTGTAGCCTCAGTGGATAAAGCACTCTATCAGGTGGACCAGGTTTCCCATGATAGCCTCCCTACATTCCAAATGACAAAGTCACCTTGAGGAAAATAAACCTTTAAGCCCTACAAGTCCCCCGGGCCGGACGGCATCAGTCCTGCCGATATCCAAAAAGGGAAAGAGATTATCCTTCCATGGCTGCTACAAATATATAATGCACGCTGGCGCACGGCTCGAGTCGTCGTCATCCCGAAAGTGGGGAAGTCCTCACACACCAAACCTAAGAATTACAGACCCATATTTCAGGACATCGAGAGCGCATTCAACAATGTATTTCCCAGCGCTGTCATTTCTACACTATATAATCTTAACCTAAATTCTGGCCTTCTTAAATTTATAGAGCTTCTACTAAAATCTAGAATCATCACTTCCACGATCGGCAGTGCCCAATCAAGGAGGGTTGTTAACAGGGGCACGCCGCATGAGGGTGTTTTATCACCCCTTCTCTGCAACTTGGCAGTTAATATACTACTGGTGAGATTGGAATCTACTGGATGCAAATTGAGAGCCTATGCGGACGACATAGCAATTGCGGCATCCGCGAAATTCCCCCAACCACTTTCCGAAAAACTTAACTATTCACTCTCTATTGTGTCGAACTGGTGTCGTGAATTCGAACTTGGGGTTAACCCATCCAAAACCTAGGCTATGCTTTTCACTAGGAAGTACAAAATTCCAAGGTTTACAATGCCTAGTCTAAATGGCACTCCGCTCTCTTTGAGCACACACATTAAGTAATTAGGCCTGATTCTCGACCCCAAGCTTAATTGGAAAGCCAATCTAGCTGAGAGGGCCCGTAAAGCAACATGCGGTATACGAGTATACTGCTGTACGAGGGGTACTATTTATATTTCGGGAACTGCCAACACTAATATCAATAGCTAAAATCTGACAACCTAGTAAAGTTTGACACTTTTTAGCATAAACGTACTCACAACGTGTTGATGTACAAGTGCTTTTTGTTTGGTTTACAGTGAGTTAAGAAAATCAATTTGGCCAAAAAATGCAAATTTCAAGAGAAGGTTTTCGTTGGATTATTTTTAACAACTTTCGACGTGGATTATCTCAACAAGAATGTGTCGATGAACTCAGTTCTTTGTATGGCGATAAAGCACCATCAAAATCCACAGTATATCGCTGGTATAGTGAATTCAATCGTGGTCTTATTTCGGTCGCCGTAGAACTCCATGAAGGTCTCCAAAATCAGTTGTTGTGCCACAAAACATCGATACAGTGCGTGAACTGATAATGCAAGATCTTCATTTGACATATCGTGAGATAGAGGACACCTTGGGCATTACTTACACTTCCATTCAGTTAATATTGCAGGAACATTTGGCTGTAAAAAAGATTTGTTCGCGTTGGATCCCAAATAATTTGACAATCGCTCAAAAAAAGGCTCGTGTCAATTGGTGTAAGGAAATCATTAAAAAGTTCGACGGTGGTGCTTCAAAAGACGTGTATAAAATCGTGACAGGTGACGAATCATGGATATATGCGAATGAGCCGGAAACAAAACAACAATCGACCGTGTGAATATTCCAAGACGTACTAAATCCAACAAAAGGTGTTCGTGGAAGATGCACAGCGAAGCAAATGGTCGCCTGTTTCTTCGACCGAATGGGTCATGTGGCCACTGTTACGCTCGTCGGTGAAACGGTCGAAATGTATACCGACGGTTCCAAACTTGAAGGTAGAGTCGGCAGCGGTAACTTTTCCGACAAACTGGACTTAAACATCTCCCTACGTCTCCCAGACCATTGCAGCGTTTTTCAAGCTGAGGTCATGGCCATTTATCACACAGCCAAATGGATGCTGAGTAGCGATATCGGTGCAGTCGACGTATCTTTCTTCTCAGACAGCCAAGCCACCATTAAATCTCTTTTTGGCTCCACGGCCACCTCAAGGCTCCGTCATGAAAGCTCTCTAAGCGAGCTCTCAAGTTACTCTCGGGTGCACCTAGTCTGGGTTCCCGGACATAGAGAAATCCCGGCAACTGCGAGGGGCACGAGCTTGCAAGGCAGGCACGCTACTTCACGAAATTCATCCCTCCATAAATATCGGCATCCCACTGGCAACAGCCAAGCTCGATATCAAACGGAAATACCTGGCTGACGTCTACAAATCCTGGGTTGACGAGGAATCCTGCCAAACGTCTAGACTAACTTGGGCAGGAATGGACAAATACTGAATCATTCAGCTTCTTCGACTTTATCGCATATCTCTGTCGACAACTGTGTCGGTTTTGACCGACCACTGCATACTGGGAAAGTACGGAGAAATACTGGGCCTACCCTCAAACGATTTCTGCCGAAGGTGTGGTTTTGAGGAGGAGGACGAGACGGTTCTCCACTTCTTATGTCACTGCCCATCTTTGAGCAGAAGAAATCGCACCTTTGGTGCCCCATTTCTTTTAAGTCTGATAGAGCTGCATCCTTTAAGCTATCAGGATGGTTTCCTGCAACGTGGTGGGAGAGTCGTGCCTTTCCCGGCGCTGTCCTTGCGCTGACTATCACCATCCAAAGTAAGAGAACTTTTGAGTCAGTGCTTCAACGGCGCCACACCATGGTGTCACAATGGGCCATTATCTGTGCTCAAGTGTGGCAAACTAGGCTGCCACTCCTACCTACCTACCTACCTAAGTGATGGAGAAACGTTTAATTTTATGACTTCCAGCACACTTAACACAAATTGGGCTTTTAGTGCAGAAGTTTCTGGTATGGCCATACTTTTGACAGTTCGTGCAATGGGGCAAAGATTTTTTTTTTGGTGTGGGGGCTCAAAACTTAACTTACACTGAAATAAGTGAGATATGGAGTATATTTCTTTATTGTTTGTCTTATTTTTTAACTCTATTGAAAAAAGAGTTAAAGGTATTTTAGTATTGGAGTGCAGTATATTGTGAATGTTCATGGCTTCATATCCAATTGAGCAAATTCTTTGATAATTTCACCCTTATCTGTGGAATCAAGGATACCTCTTAAGCTTACTTTAAATCCCCTTTGTTCTTTAGGTTTAAAAGTGTAACATTAAGTATTTTTTTCAATTAATAAATTTATGATATCTGTGTAGTTGGTCGATTCCACTGGTTGGATTTTTATTTCGTTGTATTGAAGAATTCGAACTTGCATTTCGGGAGTTGATTCAATGCTTTAGTTAAGGCATTTGTAAATAAATTGGTGGTGGCTTTGGATTAGTTTTCGTAATGTGACCCACTGTAATTTCCAATTTCTTCATTGCCATCATAAAGAGAGAGAGAGAGCTTCAAATATGTTTGGTGTGACTGTTTAAAGCTATGCTTCAGACTTTTTTGGCTAGGAGGAAAGCTTATCCAGTTCGATGCTATAGTTTTTTGATTTGTACTTTTTTTTTGCCAGTGTTTGGCGCTTGGTCAGTTTTTTTGGGTGATTGTTGCGCACGTTTCTCACTATTAGCCTGTAGTGCTTCGCAAAGAGGTGTTCATACAGACATCATTGGAGAGAACGAACACATTGCAGGTGTTGTAGTTGTTGTTGTGTTTGTTGTTGCGATATTTGTTACTAAAGTAAGCAAACACAAAGGTAGCAGAATTGATATTGCTCAGGCGTTTGATAGGGTCTGGCACCCTATTGTCATATACAAAATCTACAAGTTCTTGCCTGCAAGAGTGCACCAGCTAATAAAATCGTATTTGTACAATCGCAAGTATAGAATCTAGACAACAAAGTTCTACTGTATAATGCAATCATAAAGCCAATATGGACGTATGGAGCTCAGCTGTGTGGAAATGGTAGCTCATCTAACATTAAATGAATCTAGCGTGCACAATTGAAAATTCTTCGAATTATTGTAAGCTCCCCCTGTTACATTAAAAATGATAACATCCACATCGATCTTAAAATACCACTGGTAAAAACGAAGCTAAAAAAATTAAGTGTAAATATAAACTCAAACTCCGACATCATCCCAATTACTTGACAAGGCAAATACTTCAAACTAAAATACACACACAGTTACGTAGGCTAGACTGAAATAATTTTAACAGAATTGTTCTCGCTAGATTAAACTGATCTACTGAAATATTTAAATACTTAATTAAGTTACGTAATAACTGCAATACACTACAAAATAAAAAATTAGACAACATTCCAAGTTGGCAATGGACATCCTTGGGTATGCCTAGGGCATGTTTAGTGGCGAAAACACAAATTAACATATATTTCTTACCTCATTTCAGCATTAGTGTCATCACGGTGGCTGAGCTAGAACTGTCGGGGCGACACTAAGAATGGTTTCGGCATACCTTATATTCAAAATGCATCCGGAATTTGTCAATAAACCGAACCGCGATTGAGATATTGTCAAACATTTTTCTTTCTGTCAAAGTTGATGTAATTTCTCTGATATTGCTTTGTTGTATAGCCGCCCATACTGATTTGCTTTGTCTTCTATTTTCGTTGTCCGCAGAATATTTGTTGTAACGCATTGACTTCTGGCTTCGTCTTTGCGCGCATTCTACTTTTCTTAGTAATGACTATTCTATCGGTTTCTTCTCTCACCTGGTACGAGAGACTCCAGACTTATGGTAGGAATGATGACAGGTCATTTTACATATCCAAAGCAATGGAGACAGTGGACTTTGCCAGGCTTGTTGAGAGGAAGATGAGCCTGTTGACCAATTTTTGTGCGTATGGACCGCTTTCATTAGAATCAGGTTCGAGTTATTTAGCACTGACATCTTAAGTAGTGCAAACTTTGGCTGGTTAGAGATACATCTACTAAGATTTGTTCACAAATATGAAAGATTCAAATAAAAATAAAAATGGAACGCCAAATATAGTACAATGGATGTCTTGTGGTCTGAGTGCTATATACGACTAGTTGTTCCAACAAAAAAAAAAAAACAAAAATAGCTGTATCACTATAACAGATCGCAGACTTACTTGGGCAAAGCATATAAGTGCAAAAATTACTCAGATTAAACTCAAAATAAACGAGCTAAACTGGCTTTTGAACAGGCAGTCCAAGCTCAAACTGGACTTTAAAGTTCTACTCTACAAAGTCATTATCAAGCCCATATGGACCTACGGTATCCAACTCTGGAGTACTGCTTCACCCTCAAATGTCAAAAAGCAAAAAGCCCAATCGAAAATCCTTCGTATGATTACCAATGCTCCTTGGTACATCAAAAACGTTAACATCCACAGAGATTTACATATCCCGTATGTAACTAAAGAAGTTTCCCGACTTGCTGAATCTTACTTAGCAAAGCTAGACAAGCCTCCCAATGCATTAGCGAGGCGCCTACTACAGCATCAAGGACACACCCGCCTGAAAAGGATGGACGTGCTGCACTTAGCAACAAACTAGATTTTAAGCTTATTCATTACGCTATTATTTAAGTATTGCGCTAGTTCTTTTCATATACCATAACTCCTCAAAGCACTGGCACTGGGAGGTTGGTAATGATTAATATGAATTTAAAAGTGAAATGTTAAATATACTATGAAGATTTACTGTTAGTTCTAAGATATTTTTTAGAAGATTCAATAAAATATATATATATAAATAAAAATCTCTACTACCGCACCATCTCAGTGTGCGAGCATCAATAAAATAAATTTTTCTATCAGATACAATTTGTTAGTTAGTTTTTTAAAACTTTTAACTGGTTATAATGCAAATAACTAGTTACAATAAAAATAATAAAAGATAATTTTTTTAAGAAAACCCTGATCGTTAAAAGCAACAATCAATAGGCAAAAATCTAAATATATAGTGAGTCGTTACATGAAACAAACTAATTTATTGACTTCTTTTGCAACGTTCATAGCTGCTGGTAACTATAATGCAAAGCACACTCACTGGAGTTCGAGGTTCATAACTCCAACAGGTATAACACTCTGGTCAGTGATATCAAGAACAAATCCGAATATTGCATCCCATGGACAACCGACTTATTGGCCCACTGATCCTCATAAAATTCTTTCTTCAGATCACCCACCATCAATTATTAAACTAAGATTCACACTTAACCAAAGAGAACTACCCAAAACCTAACTAAACTCAATACAAACTGGTTGTAATACCGTAAATATATAAGTTCACGTATTGAACTCAGTATACCATTAAAAACCTTACAAAATATAGACGCTGTAGAAATTTACAATTAATGATAATATTGTCGGCTACAATAGCAACATATAGTCATAAAACCAAGCATTTTATAGAAATAGTGAATGAGAAAATGCGATTAAGAATAGACTGGCAAACCCATAGATCTCTAAACAACAAACAGAAATTTGCAGATTGTCCCGAACGGTACACAAAACATTACAAAATCTTACTGAACTTAATCTCGAGCAATATTTTATAATTTTGGTACCAAAGAAGGGAGGTGCTCAGGGTCAGAAGAAGTGGAGAATGGTCATCGATTTTAGGAAATTGAACGACGCCACTATCAAGCAAGTGTTCCCGATTCCAAGGATAGAAAAAATTCTGGATCAATTGGGGCATAGTAGATATTTTTCTACACTTGATTTAGCAAGTGGCTACCACCAAGTTTTAGTGGATACCCAAGATAAGCAGAAAACCGCGTTCAGCACCGGTTTAGGGCATTATGAGTTTAATAGAATGCCGTTTGGATGAACAGGAGCACCGGCTACCTTCCTTACAAGCATCCGGCTACCGGCTTACAAGGGTTAGATTGTTTTGTGTATCTGGATGATATTGTAATCTATGGGAAGAACTTGCAGCAGCATTCGCAATGATATGGATGCAGCGCATTTTCTACTGGGACACCAACTTATTGGCCAACAGATCCACAAAATACTCGTGATTTTATTGACACCTCTATCGCCAGAAAGATTTCAGCCAATTACAAGTGTATAGAAAACGGCTTAGATATGAATTCTTACCATTCTCCAGTCTACTTAACAATACTTGAAAATGCATTTAATAAAGAACTACCACTACCTCTACTTAACATTTTAATAAAATCTTGTCCGATCACGCTGACCACCACGAAAAAATAAACTGTAACATCGTGCTAAACGACGAAATTCTGAACTTTCCAAATGGTATACAACTTGCAGTCTGGCGTATTGTACTTGCCAAAAGAAAAGTCACAGCAAAGCACAAGTATACAAAAGAAATAAAAGAAGTTATTACGGAAAAAAGCAGACTACGCCGACGCGAACGAATAAGTGTATTATGAAATTTAGAATTTTTTTTTTATTTCAATATTTACTTATTTTTGTAAAACTGGAATTATTGACACTCAAATTTTTACTGGCTTTGAAAGTTTTGTTGAATTATAATAACAATAATTTGTTGTATTATAATAAATATAATATTAAAAATATCTTATTTCTATTGATTATGTTGGCTAATCATACCAGGCGAACAGAAAGCGAAAATAGCGTCAGACTTCACATTATCAATTGAAAATTGAAAGGAATCTTTAATTTCAAATTGTGAATAATCTTTGTTTTTATTTCTCAGGTCGGTCCATGCACAAGTTGCTACCTACCAGAATTATATAATGTTGCATACACAACCCCGGAACATAGTATAGTTGCGTACACCCCCACTGGAAAACTTTTCTATCTACTGTAAAACGTTTAAATCATGTTCAACAAGCCAGGGAAGCTAGCGCGTGATGTAACATCAAATCGACTATATACTATATCTCCACTTGATATTGTGAGATTATACAATGTACAAGCAGACGTGTTCTCCGCGGCTCTAAGCTTTCACCACGAAAAAAAGAACTAAAAAACGAAAACAAAAAATTAAAAACATCATCAGAAACAAAAAAATCAGAGAAAAAAAAATTATTACACCTACCAGCTTAAAAGTAGCAAAGGCATTGTTGTTATCATTAGAGGAATCGAAGCTGACGTAGATGTCAATGAAATAAGAGAAGCCCTATCCCAAGAGGGTTTTACCACAAACTCTGTGTTTAACATACGCAATAATGATAAGATTCCACTGCCGCTCTTTCGCGTTGAGCTACAGCCAGTCGACTCGAACCTGAGAAAAGGCGAATCACACCCGATCTACAACCTCCGCTATCTTCTACATAGAAAAATCTCTTAATGTCTTGTCCAATGGTAAGCCTACATACTGGCCATCCGACAAACAGAAGATTCCAGATCTTATGGACTTCGCCATCACTAGAGGTATAAATAATGTACACTCTCTTGTGCATTCCTCTCTGGAGCTGTCCTCTGATCACACTCCCACAATAATAACTATCTTTTCTGAAAACTCCTATCAGAAAAACGTGAGTGGTAGTTTCGACTACAAGGATACAGACTGGCTTAAATATAAGATGTTCATAAGTTCACATCTTGAAATAAAGACCTCCCTAAAGTCTGAGCAGGAAATAAACTCCGCTATTTTCAATTTCACTCAATTGCTATCCCAAACAGTAAAAATTGCTACACCACGTTCTAAAGCTCAAACCCGACAAGAGTGAACTCCCCAAGACATTCTCAAGCTCCTCTCCGAAAAAAGATTTCTTAGGAGAGAATGGCAATTGCAGAGATCACCTTCTTTGAAGAAGAAACTGAATGAATGTACTAAAAAACTGCATCACGTTCTAAAGGAAAAGGAAACCTCCGAGTTTCCCGAGTTTGTAGAGCGTCAATGGTATCTCGATTGCCAAAAAGGAGCTGACAAACGCTATCAAAGAACTCAATGCCAAAAAATCTCCAGGGCGTGATCTGATTACGGGCCAAATGATAAAAGAGCTCCCAGCAATAGCCACAATGCATCTCTTGCATATATTAAATGCTATAATACGCACTGGATTCTTTCCTTACTCATGGAAAATTTCCCAAATTACCATGATTCCCAAAGCTGGAAAGGACCCAACAAGCGTCTCTTCCTATAGACCAATTGGTCTGCTATAAATTTTTTCAAAACTCTTTGAAAGTTTGATAATAAAGCTTATTAAAGACGTTGTCAAACAGTATAATGTTATACCAAACCACCAGTTTGGGTTTAGAGAAAAACACAGTACTATTGAACAATTTCATCGCATTGTAAACAGTATACAAGAAACGTTCGAAAAGAAGCAATACTGTCCGTCCCGCAGTTTTTCTCGACATCACTCAGGCATTTGATAAGGTCTGGCACGAAGGAATCTTGCACAAACTGAAATGTATGTTACCTCTTAACATCTACACATTGCTCGAAAGCTATCTCTCAGGTAGACGCTTTGTGGTGAAACAAAAAAGCTTCATCTCAGATGAATACCCTATACAAGCTGGTCTACCGCAAGGCAGCGTATTAGGCCCCCTGCTCTATACGTTGTTCACTGCAGATATGCCAACAAACGGCAAGACTATCACCTATACTTTTGCCGATGACACAGCCATATTGTGTACTCACACAAATCCGAAAGAGGCGTCAAAACTTCTCCAAGTACACGTCAACATGCTTCAGAAATGGCTTGACCACTGGAGAATCAAAGTCAATGAGTCGAAATGCGTTCATATCACATTCACTCTATGCAGGAGTACTTGCCCCCCTGTGCAAATTAACACCAAGCCGATCCCTCCCATTCAATTTTTTTTGGCATAAGTAAGTCGTAAATTTTTGTAAAATATATTTTGAATATTTTGAAAGGGCATACATTGGGTACATCGAATTCGCAAATAAAAACATTTCAGTGGCAACGCTGCATTTTTGCAGCGCTAACAAAGTCAGCTGTATGGTCAGCTGTTTGTTTTGTGAAAATTGGCGGAAGTCTTTTACTCAACTTTGCGCTTTTGCTGTAGCAACACCAGGTATCCAAATCTTTTTTGGCAAAATGGAAAATAAAGGTCAAGGTATGCCAAATATAATTGTTATTAAATGTTTTCGAATTATGAGATATATTTTTTAGTTATGGATTGTCTTATATATGTCTTATTTTAGAAAAAATCTAACCGAAATGTTCGTGTATCGTGGAGTAAAAAACTAATTTCTGCCAATTTGTGCCAAAAAGTAATTATGCAAATGTTTACTCTAAACTGTGTTTTTAAACTTGTTGCTAACATTTTTTGCCAATTTTTGACCATTCGCGCATATTTTGCATTTTTAGCCAAGTTTGAGGTAAGCCATTCTGCCCTACTGGATGTGTGGATCAACGAAAACCGAAATGAAAAAGCGTTATTTGACTGGATTGTTGAAAAATTTCATTTAAATGATGTATCAGTTGACTTAAAGGCCGAAATCACTAAGAAAATAAGGAGTTGTCACCTTTATATTCTGAAAAATCTACCTAAATTACGACATTTAAAAGGAAACATTCCAGTTGGCTTTTGTCAAGCATTACTGTTGTCGTGGAGAAAATCAACGACCAAGTTGCTTCAGAAAATCAAATGGGACGACACGACTGTCTTACAGTGATGCAGGATCACGGCTAAAAAGAAAAATGGCAAAGGAACTGGCAGATAATGAAGAAAATAATACAAGTTTGTATTAAAGAATACTCTTTCTACTTCTAGTTCATCAAATGAGATTAGAAAGAAACTGTCATTCTCGGAGCCGGTACCACTCACACCAAGTCAAGCTCTGGCATTTTTGATCGACAACTCCGTCACTAAAGCGCAATACAATAGCATGAGAGCTTTAAATAAATCACAATTTTCCAATATTTATCCATGCTATAATAAAGTAAGAGAAGCCAAATTGGAGTGCAGGCCTACGGGAGTCAATGTGACGGAAACAAGAGCCGAAGTATCTCTCCAAAATTTGCTTAATCATACGGCCAGTAGAATTTTCCTTCTGCAGGATGATGTATTCAAGAAACATCAAAACATAGCAGATGTCAAACTAATAGCGAGCTATGGATTTGACGGCTCTACGGGGCAGAGTATGTACAAGCAGAGATTCCTAGGAGAAAGGTCTGATATCAATGACGACTCAGTATTTGTTACGAGCGTCATTCCACTGAAACTAACGGATGATTTTGGGACGCCTTTGTGGATAAATCAATCCCCCCAATCAGTAAGATTTTGCAGACCCCTAAAACTTGAATTCGCTAAAGAAACCAAAGATCTTATTCTGGCAGAAAAGGCGGATTTAGAATCACAAATTCAAAACTTAACAGCTTTTAATTACAATTTCTCAATTGACAGAAAAATCACTGTCACTTTTGATCTCCATTTGACATTGATTGACGGCAAGGTGTTAAATATATTAACGGGAACCAAATCTTGTCAAGTATGTCCTATCTGTGGAGCCAGCCCAAAGGATTTTATGAAAACTACAGACATATCAAACTTTAAAGCTAAGTCTGGAAATCTTCAACACGGCATCAGTCCCCTACATGCATGGATAAGATTTTTTGAGTTCGTACTTAAAATCTCGTATAAACTACACTTAAAAAAGTGGCAAGTAAGGGATAAAGAAGAAAAAGACATGATAACATCCCGTAAACAAGAAATACAAAAATTATTTTGGAGTGAAATGGGATTACATGTAGATAAGCCAAAACAAAACGGAAGTGGAAATACAAATGACGGAAATACCGCAAGAGCGGCATTTAAAAACACAAGGCAACTTTCAGTAATATTAGAACTAGATTATGATATTTTACAACGGTTTTATATTATTTTAATAACTATATCCTGTGAATACCCAGTAAATACTACTAAATTCAGCCAACTTTGCCAAGAAACTGCGTCGAATTATATGGAAAAGTATCCATGGTACCCAATGTCAGCAACTGTCCACAAAGTTTTAGTTCACGGTTCACAGATAATAGCATCATCGGTATTACCTATCGGTTGCTTTGGAGAAAACGCATCTGAAGCGCGAAATAAACTTTATAAGCGCGATAGACAATCATATGCGAGACGAAATTCTCGTATCAACAATTTATCGGATGTGTTCCACCGATCAATGGATTCATCGGACCCTTTTCTTTCCAGCCTTAATATAAAAAAAAGATTAGCTCAAAATAAAAAAATCTCGTTACCAAAGGAAGTTATTGAACTTTTAGAAGCAGCAAATGTAGAATATAATAACCTGGAACAGTTTTTAGACAGCGATGATAGCAACTCGGATACAGATCATGAAGACAACTTTTGCTTGGATTTGGAAGTAGAAAAAGAAGATTAATTTAATAGTATTAATTTAATACCTTTAAGAAATCAGTATTTAAGTTGGTTTAAATCGAAAAATCAAATAATAAAAAAAAATTTACTCCTCTGCAATGTGTCCTTATATGGGCGGTATAGGTGGGCGTGGTCGGATTGACTTGAAATTGTTCTCACTTACTGCAAGTGCCAATATAATCAATTCCACCAAAATTCAGCTCTCTAGCTTTATTATTAGACTTTATGCCAAAAAAAATTGAATCTGGCCCTATGTGCCCTGTGCAAATTAACACCAAGCCGATCCCTCAGGCGACAGAAACTAAATATTTAGGAATGCATTTAGATCGCAGACTTACTTGGGCAAAGCATATAAGTGCAAAAATTACTCAGATTAAACTCAAAATAAACGAGCTATACTGGCTTTTGAACAGGCAGTCCAAGCTCAAACTGGACTTTAAAGTTCTACTCTACAAAGTCATTATCAAGCCCATATGGACCTACGGTATCCAGCTCTGGAGTACTGCTTCACCCTCAAATGTCAAAAAGCAAAAAGCCCAATCGAAAATCCTTCGTATGATTACCAATGCTCCTTGGTACATCAAAAACGTTAACATCCACAGAGATTTACATATCCCGTATGTAACTAAAGAAGTTTCCCGACTTGCTGAATCTTACTTAGCAAAGCTAGACAAGCCTCCCAATGCATTAGCGAGGCGCCTACTACAGCATCAAGGACACACCCGCCTGAAAAGGATGGACGTGCTGCACTTAGCAACAAACTAGATTTTAAGCTTATTCATTACGCTATTATTTAAGTATTGCGCTAGTTCTTTTCATATACCATAACTCCTCAAAGCACTGGCACTGGGAGGTTGGTAATGATTAATATGAATTTAAAAGTGAAATGTTAAATATACTATGAAGATTTACTGTTAGTTCTAAGATATTTTTTAGAAGATTCAATAAAATATATATATATAAATAAAAATCTCTACTACCGCACCATCTCAGAAAGAAACCAACTTCTCTGCAATTTTTGTGCGAGCATCAATAAAATAAATTTTTCTATCAGATACAATTTGTTAGTTAGTTTTTTAAAACTTTTAACTGGTTATAATGCAAATAACTAGTTACAATAAAAATAATAAAAGATAATTTTTTTAAGAAAACCCTGATCGTTAAAAGCAACAATCATTAGGCAAAAATCTAAATATATAGTGAGTCGTTACATGAAACAAACTAATTTATTGACTTCTTTTGCAACGTTCATAGCTGCTGGTAACTATAATGCAAAGCACACTCACTGGAGTTCGAGGTTCATAACTCCAACAGGTATAACACTCTGGTCAGTGATATCAAGAACAAATCCGAATATTGCATCCCATGGACAACCGACTTATTGGCCCACTGATCCTCATAAAATTCTTTCTTCAGATCACCCACCATCAGTTATTAAACTAAGATTCACACTTAACCAAAGAGAACTACCCAAAACCTAACTAAACTCAATACAAGCTGGTTGTAATACCGTAAATATATAAGTTTACGTATTCAACTCAGTATACCATTAAAAACCTTACAAAATATAGACGCTGTAGAAATTTACAATTAATGATAATATGGTCGGCTACAATAGCAACATCTAGTCATAAAACCAAGCATTTTATAGAAATAGTGAATGAGAAAATGCGATTAAGAATAGACTGGCAAACCCATAGATCTCTAAACAACAAACAGAAATTTGCAGATTGTCCCGAACGGTACACAAAACATTACAAAATCTTACTGAACTTAATCTCGAGCAATATTTTATAATTTTGGTACCAAAGAAGGGAGGTGCTCAGGGTCAGAAGAAGTGGAGAATGGTCGTCGATTTTAGGAAATTGAACGATGCCACTATCAAGCAAGTGTTCCCGATTCCAAGGATAGAAGAAATTCTGGATCAATTGGGGCATAGTAGATATTTTTCTACACTAGATTTAGCGAGTGGCTACCACCAAGTTTTAGTGGATACCCAAGATAAGCAGAAAACCGCGTTCAGCACCGGTTTAGGGCATTATGAGTTTAATAGAATGCCGTTTGGATTAACAGGAGCACCGGCTACCTTCCAACGGCTAATGAACCATGTGCTAACAGGCTTACAAGGGTTAGATTGTTTTGTGTATCTGGATGATATTGTAATCTATGGGAAGAACTTGCAGCAGCATTCGCAACGCTTGTGCAAGGTGCTCCAGAAATTACGAGAACACAATTTGAAATTGAACACGGAGAAGTGTCAATTTTTGCGAAGAGAGGTGGTTTATTAAGGCCATCGTTGCTCAGAGGCAGGATCACTGCCTGACCCGCAGAAGGTGGAATGCGTGAAAAATTTAGCGATTCCTAGAAATAAAAAGGAAGTGCAAGCATTTCTAGGACTAGTGAACTATTGCTGAAAGTTCGTAGAAGGACTAGCCGGAATTGCGTTGCCGATTAATAAGTTGCTACGAAAAGAAGCAAAGTTCGAATGGACAGAGAGCTGTCAGCAAGCATTCGAGAGGCTAAAGGATATAATTAGCTCGCCACCCATTTTGGCGTACCCTAACTTTAAGCAAACTTTTTTGTTGACCACTGATGCTAGCAATGAAGCATTAGGGGCAGTATTGTCACAAGGGGAAGTCGGTAATGACCGACCAATAGCATTCGCAAGCAGGGCGCTGAGCGATACGGAGAAAAGATACTCCACAATAGAGAAGGAATTCTTAGCCATAGTGTGGGCTACGAAGAATTTGAAAGACAATTTGAAAGACCAAACGTCTAGGCTAGCCAGGTTCAGACACAAATTGTCTGAGTATGATTTTGAAATCATATACAAACCTGGGAAAAAGAATCTGAATGCGGACGCACTCAGCAAAGTACCGCAGGCACAGAAGGTATCAGTAGTGCAAACGAGGGCCAAAGCAAGGTCAGATAAGGAGAAGGCCGAGAGAATGCAAGAAAATAAAATTGATGCGTCAAAAAATGTTAGCAATGAGGGTTTCGATGCCAATGAACAAACAGCCAGTAATGTGGAATGACTGGAGGATAAAAAAGATATCCAGGCTGTGTTAAAGGGTTTCAATGATTCACCTCTAGGTGGACACCAGGGATTCTGAAAAACCCATGACAGAATTAGGCGAGTATACTGATGGAAAGGTATGCTCCGAGACAGAAAAAAGTATATAAAGAGTTGTCCAAAATGTCAGGCCAACGAGAGTTCAAGGCTAACAAAGATGCCAATGGTGTTAACTGACACACCAAAACAGCCATTTGATAAAGTTCATATGGATATTATAGGTATTTTACCTGAGACAGTTTCGGGAAATAAATACATATTGACGTTCCAAGACGATTTCTCAAAGTATATGGCTTACGTGGCTATACCCGATGCTGAAGCAAGTACGGTTCAAGGCATTCTTTGACGAAATTATAGCACGGTACCAAATACCTAAGGCTTTGATAACCCGACAAGGGTTCAAATTTTGTATCAAAACTATTCTCCGAAACGTGTAAAATGCTGGGAATCAAGAAATTGCATATAACACCATATTATCCCAAAGCGAATGGCTCATTGGAACGTAGTCATCGACCTCTGGCCGAGTACTTGCGCAGTTTTGCCAAGGAAGACGGCTCGAATTGGGATCAATGGTTGACCACTGCAATGCATGTACACAATAATACTGTGCGTGTATCAACGAAACAAACTCGGTTTAGAACACTCTATGGGTTTGATTTCAACATGCCGGCAAATTTGAAGCGCAAATGTGCGCCAATATACAATGCTGACGATCCCAATAAAGTGCAAGAGTATCAGCTACAGCGAGCGCACGAATTGCTTAGAGAAAACCAGGATTGTGCTAAACGAGTAGCCATGGAAGCCTATAACAAGGTACTAAACCCAGTAGTCTTTCATGTTGGTGACCAAGTACTCATTAAGAATCAGGCTAGGAGACACAAATTCTCACCTGTTTGGATATGTCCGTATATAGTAGCAGAGATCCGCAGCCCAGTTACAACAGTCGTAACGATTAAGGGCAAGAATAAAAAGCTACATAATAATTTGTTGAAATTGTTCCACATTAGACCACACAATTAGAGACATGTGTTGGCAGTGTTTTACAAGTTTAAACACGAAATAACAAGGTAAACAAACTGATACCGCGTAAGTATATCAAATAGCACGGTTCTGACGTTCAAAGTCAAGGCCAACAGAAATGTGCCAATTAAACTCGGGCAAGTAAAATTGTCGTAATAAAAATATGCTCATTAGCCATTTTAGCGAATGAAGTACAGTAGAGAAAAATATTTTTTTAAATATTAAATAATAAAAAAGGGGTTCATTGGACACAATTAAAAAATAAAATTATAAGACAGTCGTGGGTAAGTAATTTAAACTAAATGTATACACTCATACATACGGCAGTGAATGAAATGAAATACGATGCGTAAGCAATAGCGCCGGCACCGTTGGTGAAGTAAGTATATATGTATGTAGCTGTATAATGTACAGAATGAATGTACGAAGTTATATTTAAGCAAGTAAGTAATTTTGTTAATAGGAATGGGTATGGCCATATAAGTAAGAATGTATGGACATATGATTAGGAATTGGGAATTTGCAGATACTGCAGCAGGCTATATGTAAATATACATAGGTTTTTACTGTTTATTGATTAGGAAATTAGCGTATGGAAAATTGAAGAAATGTATATATTGAGATATAAAAAAAAAATGTATAGGTTAATTGGGAAAATAACGTTAGCAATTAATTCTAAGTAATTTAAAGCGCCTCGAATGTATGTATGTAGCCATATATGAGCTAATTACAGGGTAGAAAATACATATTGTAAAGATTCATTAGAAGTTAGTTGCACTAACTTCTTTTAGAAAGAGGGGAGGGATGTTGTGAGTTAGAATCAAGCTACCTACGAGTAGTTGACTCACAGCACCGACCCCCAACAGATGCCACACATTCTGTGGGATTAGCATGTGCTAAAGTTGTTTAAGAGTAGCACATACTTTTAAGTATTGTAAATTAATAGTATTTATGTAATATTTATTATGTAAACTTTTAGGGTGTTACAGTTCCGCAGTCGAGTCGACGAAGGGCATTGTAATTTAGAATGCACCGTCGATACTTTTACAGTAGGTCAGTTGGCTTGACCGACTGACACCAATTAGCAAGTGCGGAACTGGAACACCAGAAAGGTCAGTTCACAGACTGAGATGACTGTTGAGAAATAGTATATAAGAATTAGTATTTGTAAGAATAAATCTTCTTGTGATTTGATCTTTGAACATTAAATGTGGTCTGGTGTTTTTATTCAAGAGAGTTTTCTAAAGTTTTCAGCTACGCGCACAGCAGAACCGAAAGGACGTCCCACGACGAGCAGCAAGGACCCAACACACTCAATTCCATAAAAGGAAGAAGTAAACTATATCGATATTCACCTAGATAGATAAATAGATAAAAAATAAATAAAAGCAAACAAGGCTCAAAAAACTTAAAAGCATTGAAATTGCATTGGTTTTTATATAACAAATATTCGAAAGTCACCTAGAAAAAAAGTTTTGCTCTTCAAAGCAATCTTTAAACCAATTTGGACGATTGAGATCCAGTTATGCGGCACTGCATCACCCTCGAATACAGAGATTATACAAAGAGTGCAATCGAAGCTGTTTCGATGAATTAAAGCGGCGCCATTGATTACTAAAAACTGGAATATTCATAAAGACTTGGAAGTGCCAACAGTGGTAGAAAAAATTCTCAAGCATTGCAAGCAATATGCTAAATTGAAAACTCACCCTAACAGCTTAGCAACAGCACAACTACGACGTAACTATACTCAACGATTAAAAAGTAAAGATTGATATTAAAATAAAAGGTTAAATTCCTACAATAAAACAGCTTCAAGAATTGACAAGGATATGTGACTTAAGATTTTAGTCAATATTATTTGTATGTAAACACATTTTTTTTGTGTATTTCAGAATTTTATACATGGAAAGCTCGCTTGTACACAAATTCAGAATTTTAACCTATTCCATTTTAAAATTTTGGTATATGAATTTAAATATTTATATAATTTGAAAATTTAAAATGTATAGTCTTATCACAATATTGTCTTTTTGTTTATTTTTCTGTTAAACTGTCTGTTCTGAAGAGTAAATCAAATAGTATTAATAGGATTAATTAAGAATATAAATACCAACCCGAATATTCCATTAATGAATTTGGTGTTGATGAAATTTCACTTAAACCATCGTCGAAACCTCGATGCTTTGATGTCAAACCTGGTGGTAGTGATCCGGGTCCAGATGGAGATTTCATGCGACCACCTGATCCTGTCATACCAGGAGATGGTATCCGCCGAGGGGGAGTTGCACGCCCTAATCCAGAATCTGTATCTACCCAGATAGGAAATTGAGAATTGAGTCACATAATAATATTTTGCTAAAAACATTAAAACTGGAAATCGTTCAGATAAAATATATTACAATATATTTATATTATGCTATATATATTATTTATTTGAATATAAATCACTATAGGTATATTTAATAACACACACACACACAGGGGTCAGGGGGGAACCAGTCAGGCAAAGCATCTAATTGCCCCTCACTGGGAGGGGCTAGAGCGATCCTGGTGGGGGACACCCTCAAGAAGACTCACTGCCTCCACGTGGCGGCCCCGGGCAATGGCACACCAGCACCCGCTGATGGCCAGCTGAAGTGAGCAACGCACCCAGAGATAGCGATGACCCCCTCATGGGGCGGCTGTCTGGGTAACGGGGGACAGCGAGGGATCAACGATGGAACAGCGAGGGACCACCGTGGGACAACAAAGGGACATCGTGGGATCTGTTGTACCTCAAATCAAGGCCGAGACCGGTAAGGCCTCGATTATGGCATACCGGAAACATAGAAAATAAGATGATGCTTGTGGGCTTAATGCCGCAATCGCCCCCGTCCTGTTAAAACCATGGCAGGTCTCAGGAAACGCTTGATGCTCGTCACCATTAAATTGGCAGTGCAGGCTCGGATGTAACATTCCCGACTAGCGCTGGTCTGGTTCTGAACATAAGCGCCCATAAGGACTTGTGTCAACCCTCGCATGGCCTCCCTGCTGCGGCAAAGATAACCATGGGACCATTAAGGCGACTGCACTACGAGCAAAGATAACGGTCCTCAGCGGGGACCTAAACAATAAATGAACACTAACAATACCAACAAAACAAACAAAACGACGGTGCGATGAACGACCCCTTCGGCAGGAGGTCTACTATTCAGAGGACCCCTCCTCCGGTAATAGGAAAGACGGTGGTGCGGAGAAACACACTGGCAGACACCAGTGAGCTTCCGACGGCAATGGCGGTCATCCCTCCCGATGAGGTCATTGCCAAAGGAAAAATGGCGGTGCTGGAGTGGCACATTGAATCACTCATAGCTTTCCTTGTGCCAAGGCACAATGTACATGCCGACATCAAGCGGAACGCATCCAAAATCCGGGATGTCTGCTTGCAGGTCGTCGAGGAGCAGGACGCAGGTACAGCTGCGAGAGTGCCACAGCTGGTGCAAGCCGACAGGGCAGTCCAGACTGAAGGGCGGACGGAGAAGGTGGACAAGGAGGTGCAGGTTGGCGGCCCTCCTGTGGACAACCAAGGCAAAGACGGTGCGTCTTCGCGGGCAGCCCCTGCCCAGGCGAAGAGCTACGCGGCCGCAGTCGTAACGCCAAAGCGCCCCCGTGAGAAGGGGATCCGGAGCAAGTAAGTCCGACTAGCCGAGCGGTAGCTAAGAGGAGGAGGGGGATACCCCGACACTGGCGGCCGAGAAAACGGTAACCCGGACAAATCCTAAGACCCATAAGCCTATGGCTGGAAAGGCGGAGGGTGCAAAAGGTGAGTGGACCACAGTTCGTTCCAGACCCCACGCGAAGCGGAAGGGCCCGAAGCCTAAGCCAGCGCACCCCGATGCCATCGTCATCAGGGAAACTGGCACGGTGAGCTACGCGGACATCCTCCGCAAGATCAAGAGGGACCCGCAGCTGTCAGAGCTGGGAGAGAGCGTCCGCAGGATCCGAAAGACGGCCAAGGGTGAACTGCTGTTGGAGTTGAGCGTGGCGGCAGATCCAAAGACACCCCAGTATCATGAGGCGGTGGCGACTGTCCTGGGAACGAGTGTGGAGATGCGTAAGCTCACGCAGGAAACCCTAGTGGGGGTGAAAGACCTGGACGAAGTCACCACGGTGGAAGATGTCCACGAGGCGCTGTGTACAGCCAATCTCTCGGAGAGACCTCCCGTGGATGCAATCAGGTCCCTCAGGAAAGCGTACGGTGGAACACAGACAGCGGTCATCAGTCTGTCGCCCCATGCAGCCGCAGCCCTTCTGAAAGCTGGCAGGCTGAGAGTCGGATGGACCTCATGCCGGGTGCGCGAAAAGGTGACTCCCCTGCGTTGTTACAAATGTATGGAGTTCGGCCACACCGCGCAGAAATGCGGTAGCAAGGATGATTGGCTCCACAAGTGCTACAGATGCGGCACAGAGGGCCATAACGCACGGGAGTGCGACAAGGCCCCCACGTGTGCCCTTTGTAAGGCCAGCGGCCGCAAGGATGTGGAGCATCCGACAGGATGTAGCTCATGCCCATCCTACAAGCCGCGGAAAAGAGGTCCAGGCGCAGGAGATGAGGTTGTTCCAACTCAATCTCAACCACTGCGAGGCTGCACAGGATCTCCTAGAGCAGGCCGTTAGGGAACTGATGGTCGATGTTGCAGTGCTTAGCGAGCCGTATAGGCGCAAGCACCAAGGAGTATGGGCCGAAGACACCACTGGTGGTGCCGCACTTTCGGTGTGCGGAACCAAGCCTATACAACTAAGCAACATAGAGAGAAGCGGTTGCTACGTCAGACCGACCATTGGAGGGACCACGGTGTACAGTTGCTACATGCCGCCGAGCCTAACTGCGAACGAGTTCGAGTCAGTGGTAGACAGACTTGCTCTGGACGCGCAAGGCAGGAACCCCGTAGTGATTGCCGGCGACTTCAATGCATGGACAACTGAATGGGGTTGCGCCCGAACCACACCGAGAGGTCATATCCTCATGGACGCGTTTGCGGCTCTTGACGTAGTCGTCATGAACGCGGGAGAGGCGACTTTTGTGAGAGGAGAAGCCACATCTGTGATCGACCTTACGTTCCTCAGCAGCGGTTTAGTCAGAGGAGCCAGGTGGATTGTGAGTTCCGCGTTTACCCACAGCGACCACAATGCCATTTGCTTTGACTTGGAAAGGAACAAACAACGGCGGAGGACAGGCCCGTGGCCGAAAGGCTGGAGAGCGGACGCCCTCGAAGTCATGTTGGAGGACTTTGAGCTGCAAGGCAGTGCGGCGGAAATGGCGAACCAGCTAACGAGCCAGCTAGAGAGCGCCTGAGATGCGACGATGCCCAGGCGGGCCTATGGTGGAAACTATAAATCCGTTTATTGGTGGACGGACGTGATCGCCGGCCTACGCAAGGAATGCCATGCAGCAAGGCGAAGGCACCAGCGTGCAATAGGCAACCCAGACTGCCTGCAACTGCGCCAGTTGTACAATGAGGCTAAAAGAAGGCTGAAGACGGCCATAAAGGCGAGCAAGCGCAGGAGTTTCACCGAGCTATGTGCACAGGTTCAAGACAACCCGTGCTGCACGGCATATAGGCTCGTGATGAAAAAGCTCCCCTGCTACAGGCAGCCAGCCCCAAGCTGCCCAAACTTGCTCAAACGCATTGTGGGAGCGCTCTTCCCAGTGGAAAATTATGTGCCTGATCAGTTCTCTCCCGAGCTGGGCGAAGAAGTACCCAGTGTAATGACAGAAGAGGTGTTGCGGGCGGTTGGAAAATTTGGGGACCAGAAGGCACCTGGCCCAGATGGAATTCCCAACCGTGTGCTGAAAACCGCAGCTGCACTACACCCAGAAACACTGAGGTCACTTTACGACGCCTGTCTTAGGGAAGGAGTCTTCCCGAAACGGTGGAAAAGGCAGCGGTTGGTATTGATACCTTAAGCCGATAAGCCAGCAGAGGACCCATCGGCCTACCGTCCCCTGTGCATGCTGGACTCAGCAGGGAAGGTCCTGGAGCGGATTATATGCGACCGGATCGACGAGGCGATAGTGGATGCTGGAGGACTGGCGAGGCGCCAATATGTCTTCCGAAAGGCCAGATCCACCGTGGACGCCATTGACGAACTCGTCCAAACAGCGAAGGAGGCGATTCAGGGCCAGAGATGGAAGGGGGGTGTTTCTATACCGATTAGTTGGTTTACTAATCGGTTGCCGATTCCTTGGGTGCAATACCGAAGGATCGTGATGATGACTTCAAGTGCAATACTGAAGTCTGATATCTCTTTGGGTACAGTACCAAAAGAGTGTTGTGGGTAATCAAGTATTAATTTTGAATTCACCTTGTGGTTGAAAGTGGCGACAAAGAAAACACTGTTGAATGGTTGACTTCAAAAGTATATCTCAATTTTTATTTATAAATTGATTGAATTTATCTTATAATTTTGATTATGCTACAGAAATAAATATATTTGTGGTGTCTGCAATTATTTGCAAGGCACCAGCGTTTGTGCGTACGTAGGGCAAATTAATACATTAGCCCGCACGTGTACGGAAATGATGATGAGGCTTCACACGCTGTATATCCGTTCATCGGGTGTACTGCTTATTCTGCGTTCACGAGCGGGCATTGGTGATGCGAATTGCTGATTGGAGTTTTGCGTTGGAGCAGGTACAAACAGGGGGTGCCAAGAGGTATTGCCTCGTGGTGACCCTCAACGTCAAGAACGCTTTTAACTCGGCCAGCTGGGCGCGCATAGCAGAAGCGCTGGCAGAGTTCAAAGTTCCCATCTATCTAAGGCCAATCATCACTAGTTATTTTAGCGACAGAATGCTATTATACGAGTCCGATAGAGGTGTAGAAACGTACAAGATCACCGCAGGAGTTCCCCAGGGGTCTGTACTGGGGCCACTTCTCTGGAACGTTATGTATGATGGCATTCTCCGCATACGGGTGCCCGATTACGTTAAAATAACGGAGGACATAGCGCTAGTGATCAGGGCGAAACACCTGGAGGAGGTAATAGCAGAGGCCAATCACACAGTGGCCACTGTTGGGAGATGCCTGGCGGATGTTGGACTGAAGCTGGCAGAGCACAAAACAGAGGCTATCCTTGTGTCAGGTCGAAAGGTACAGGAGGTGGTGGAGATAAGGGTTGGTGACTGCACCATTACCACGACCCCACATCTCAAATACCTAGGCGTCTGGATTGACGCAAGACTGACGTTCAAGGAGCACTTTCGGCGATTAGGTGAGAAGGCAGCGCGCACCTGTTCCCAGCTCTGCCGGATAATGCCAAACCTCGGAGGGCCACGGCACTGGAAAAGACGGCTCATCTCAGGGGTTGTCAAATCCATAATCCTGTATGGAGCGCCCATATGGGCTGAGAAGTCGAGCGTAAAGGCCTACGTTCGCACCATAGAGGCGGCGTATAGGAGATGTGCGCTCCGCACGATCTCAGCACACCGTACTGTGTCTGCAGACGCCGCGCTGGTGATAGCCGGTGTGATCCCGCTGGACCTGCTGGCCAAGGAGGCATGGTGCCTATACTATGGCGAAAGTACGCACGAGCTGAGTGCAAAGCACCATACAGGAGTGGCAAGCCCAATGGGATGCATCCGAAAAGTGTTGATCCCTGATCTTCAACGCTGGATGGTCGCATGGTGAGGTGAACTATCACGTCACACATCTGCTGACCGGGCACGGAGGTTTCCGGGCGTACCTACACAGATTCCGGCTTGAGGAATCCCCCTGCTGCGATAATTGTGGAGGCACGGAGCCCGAGGACGTGGAACATGTCCTTTTTTCATGTCCACGATACAGCGGTGCCAGAGCGGTACTGCAAAGAGTCTGCGGAGAACCTGTAACACCGGACAACCTCGTGCACTATATGCTCGAGTGCCCGGAGAAATGGGACGTGGATGTGTGACATCTCGGCCGCAATTATGCGAGACCTCCGCCACTTGGAGTGGAGGCGACGTTCAGGGAATCAATAGGAGGGGTCCGTTACCCAACCCACTCCCAGACGAAGTATTGCTTAACGGCTATGTACCGTCTGGGAGGCGTCTGAGGATGTGGTTTTAGTGGGTAAGAGCCCCACACTACTGGTGCGAGAGCGCCCAGTGTCTGTTTGCAGATTTCCACCTCCGAACCAAAAAAAAAAAAAAAAAACACACACACATACATATATATTTGTTGGTTTTGTCATTGTTCGTAATTTCCTGGTATACAGGGCAACCTCTGTAGTTGGCAGTATGGTTACCACCACAATTACTCCACTTTCTAGCAGCTCTATCAGTTTTAGTCTTCGTACATTCTGATGTGGGGTGTAAATCACCACAGGCAACACATACACTACGAAGAGTGCAGTAGGATAGGTAAATGACTTATTGCGGTTCCTTCCACATTAACTAATGAGTCAACCTTAACTTGGTCAATTACCTCGTCCAATTTATTGGGAGTTATCCAAAGATTTCAAAACTAAGTTCTACGTAACTTAATTAATGCATCCTGGTGTGTAAGAACGGCAGACCTCCACAGGTAGCGTTCAGATGATAAACAGCGAAATAACCACAATCGGAACCTCACATCATGGACGACTTCGACACCACATAAACGAAGAAGCATCGAAACTCTCAGAACCAGACAAAAAGAAATGACGTCTTAAGAGGACGAAGCTCAGAGACTTAACCGATTAGTAGTACCAATGTGTCATCCACTCTTATTTTTAACCAAATCTAAATTACTCGTTAGTTGTTAAACATATTATAATTAGTTGCAATTTTATAAAAGATATTTTTGTATATTACTTTATAACGTATGAATGTAAAAAAAAAATAGTTACCTAAACTCTCTGTTGGATGAAACATTTTAGAATATTAAATTTTTCTTTCTATTGTTCAATACTTTATTTACTTTAAATTTCTGTTTATTGAATTATATTGTATGTACGAGTATATTACTATGTACGAGTATATTGCTTTATGTTTAACGAAAAGCAAGCTATGATGTTGTTGAGAGCAAAGCCTGCACTTATGCGACGATGAACAGTTGGAGAGTAGATGCCCCTTCGACAAGCAGTTGATGCAAAGGCCTTGTCTTTTCGCATGGTCAAAACGTTGAGCCACAGTGAGGGCCTAGAAGCGATCGCAGTTAAAAATCTTGTGGTTGCCACTTGAACACATTAAACACGTAGAATTAGAGCAAACAAACGAATATCCTTTTTGTTAGTTCCTTGATTTATGAGCCTTGTTTTCAGCTTGATGTACTCGCGTTTAATTATGACTATGTTCGATTGAATCCAAATATTGGCAGTGTCTCTCTAGAATCTTTGAGCAGTCATCCCAAGTCGGTAACGTTTTGAAATCCAACGACTCCTTCCATTTGCGATTTGTCTCCTCATCAGCTTTCTGCAGTACAAGGTAAATCAACATAGCTTGAGAAATTTGGCTGTCAGTTCCCAATGACAGTAATGAGCAGTAGATAGCAGACACCTTATCAACAAGACTCCTTAACTGCGCACCGCTGGACTTGAAGACTGACGACAGTTCAAAAATCGTCGAAATATTCTCCAAGAATATGATTGTATGGTTGTCATATGTACCTCTGAGTCTTTCCAATGCCTTGGGGTAGTTTTCATTTGTGACTTGGAAGGCATCAATGGTTTCAAGAGCCGGTTCCTGGAGACAATTGCGTAAATGGTTAAACTTTTCGATATTTGACAAGTTAAATTCCCGATCGATTATTTGCTTGAACGACGTCATGAAATTATTGTACTCAGAATATTTTCCATCGAACGAAGGAAGTTTGAGTTTAGGTAATTTTGAACTAGATTGCATGACGCAATTAGTATCTGACAAAGTAGAATTGTGATCTTCAGCTAGCTGCGATTGAATGGCAAGCTTCGCTGTAATGTACAATTCCTCCAAGTCAGCACGACCACCATCTTCACAGTCTTGTTTTTCAATTTCCGTTTGTGTTGATAGGACTTGCTTGAAATACGACTCAAGGATACCCAATCTGCATCGATATTCAGGCACGGACAGCAACTTAACACCTGGGCGCAGGCTAGCTTCCACATATGTTCTTTATGCGCGTAATATTTTTTTTGGTATTAGCGCGTTGTTGTTTTAATTCCTCCAAAGTCATTGTAAACTCAAAAACAGGTAAAAATTTAGTTAAAAGGTATATTTAATATTTGATAACTAACTTGACCAAGTGTAGCGTAACCAGCAACGGATTCAAAAAATGAAACCGTATCCGACGAAAGCGTTATACAGTAGCGGCAACCAAATATGTATGTAACGTAGGAATACCGTACTCGCAAACTGTGTAACCAAAGTACCTGTTAACGATGCGACGAACGAGAGCCACGACAAATAGCAAAAAACTCTTACAAAATGTTTGTTGGGCTACGATGATCTAGCGCAGCGAGATAGGCAGCGCAACAGAATTAAGCACAATAGCGAAAACGGAGCGTAGTCAGGCAGCGGCAGCAGAGCGTAGGTGAGAGTACGAAAATACGAAAACAGCGCAACTGGCAGAATGCAGTAGGCGACAGCAGCACAACAGCGGTAACGCAGCGACGTAGCAAGATAACGGCAGATGCTAATAATCACAGCGGTAGCAAAGCAGCGGTGATGAACAAAAAAACGGCGTTTTTTGGTCTTCCAATTAACGGCTGTATTAATAAAATGTATTAAATGATGCTCCGGAGTCTAACGTTGACCACCACTTGCGTGCGTGACACGAAAAACAAATCTTTCTTTTAAGAAATTAAAATTTATCTAAAAGCACTAGTCCCTGCTCGGGAGCCAAAAAATGTAGGATTGGGAGAGTTTTCCTCAACCACGAAAATTATAAGAAACTGTAGCGAATGTAAGTACGTTGGGCTGTGCCCTTAAATAAAAATTCGAACAATGTGACTGCGAGCTGGTCAACGATTAGACTAATTTATTTTGCATATTAATGTTATGACAGTGCATGATAAGAACACCTATACGTGTATGAGTTAATAGATATGCAGCTGCTCTCACGCGATGATAAGTGCAGCGACTCGTAATCTGTGACCCAACAGTATCATAGAAATCTACGTAGACGATATTGTTGTATTTGGAAACGCGGCTGATCAATGTTTAGAAAACATGCAGCGCGTATTGCGACAGGCTGAGCGGTTCGGATTAGATATTAACTGGGCGAAATGTCAATTTTTAAAAGAAAAAATGTTATTTCCTACAAGACTAGCTACAGTTGCAACTAACGCAATTGAGCATCTCTCTCGCAAGTAGAATGGTGGTGGCTTCGAAGTTTTGGCAATTGAATTGTTTGCAGGAGTTGAGTCAACGCTTTCATTCTCTAATAGTGCAAATCTGTTTTGAACCAAAGTGCTTGCTTTGGGGGATGGTAAGCTTTTTTACAAACCGCTTGAACTCTTAAATTTTTAACGTAACGACCGATAATGAAAAAATGCGACTACGTGTGCTCAAGGTACGAGGGCAGATTGATACTGAAGCTACCTAGCGCTAGATGGCAGCACAAACACAAAAAGTTTTTTTAGAAATTGCGATCTGTCAAACGTCAGCTGTTAAAATTTCACCCAAATTCATCGATTAGTTTATTTGTTGTAGTCGTTTGAAGTAAGCAACATTTGTGTTTCTTGAAAAATGGAAAAAAGCGAATTTCGTGCAGTGATTAAACACTATTATTTGAAGGAGACAAAGAAAAGCTCGATAAACATTACGGTGAGTCTGCTCAGTTAGATTACATGGTAAAATATTGGATTACTGAATTTAAACGCGGCCGACCAAGCACTGCAACAATACCATCAACAGGAAGGCCAAAAGAGGTGGTTACTGAAGAAAATATCAAGTAAATCCTCGATATCGTTATGAATGATCGCGGAGTCAAGTTGCGTGAGATTGTTAAAATGGTAAACATACGAGGTGTGATCAAAAAAGAACCATTATTGTGTGATCAAAAAATAAAGTATTTATTTATTCATCAACAACTATCTTGTCCCCTTTAAAGTAATTCCCCTCAGATATAACACACTTATGCCAGCGTTTTTTTCAATCCTCGAAACACTTCTTAAAACCATTTTTTGGTATCGCCAACAGCTCCTGTTTCGATTTTCGTTTATCTCCTCAATCGTAGCAAAACGCTTTCCTTTCATCGGTGTCTCCAGTTTTGGAAAGAGGAAAAAGTCAGCGGGGGCCTAGTCCGGTGAATACGGTGGTTGAGGTATGATAACGGTTTTGCTTTTGGCCAAAAACAGCTCCTGAGCGATGTCCATGCGACGTTGTTTTCGCTCAAAATTTAGCAATTTTGGAACAATCTTCGCTGCCGCACGTTTCATGCCTAAAACATCCGTAAAAATTGCTTGGCATGAGCCGAACGATATGCCAACATCATCAGCAACCTCTCTGATAGTGATTCCGATTATCCAAAATTATTTTCTTCACTGCGTCAATGTTTTCATCGGTTGTTGACGTGCTCAGGCGACCAGGACGAGCATCGTCATTGACATCTTCTCAGCCTTCCTTAAACCGGTTATACCACAATTGAACTTGTGTTGTGCTCATAGTAGAATCGCCAAAGGCCACAGTCAACATTTCAAATGTCCTTGCGCATCTAATTTCATTTTTTACACAAAACTGAATACAGTTTCTTTGATCCATTTTTTCGAATAGTATAAAATCGAAGAGCACACCAAAACACGACTAACCTTTTTATCTGTCAAAAACAAACTGACAATCCAAAATGGTTGGAATTGCCAACATATATAACAGACATGTGTACCAACATAAAAAAAAAATGCGAACATCGAACATACGTAACTCACGAAAAGATGAAAATAACGGTTATTTTTTGATCACATCTCGTACATATGGTGCATACATGCGTATATTAAACACAAATTTCATAAAACAATTTTTATAGTATTGGAAATCTATATTAAAATTTTTATACAATTTATACACATTCAAAAAAAAAAAATATATAATAAATAAAATAATTTTTTAAATACAATTGGAAATTACATAAAAATCCTGCAAATTTGTGAAGCAAGAAAATATACAAATTTTACAGTCTCTCACTCTCTCACACTCAATCAGAATTCGAAAAATAATAGCATTTAAATTAAATTGGTTACAAAACGAGTGTAACAAGTATAAAGATACTTGTTACAAAAATATTTAAATAAAATACATGGTTGATAAAGAAAGAAGATATAGGAAGATACTGCATTTTCCATATTTAAGAAAATCCAAAAGGCATACTTCCATTCCCGAAAGTACAGAAGAAGAATTCATCATAGCAATGCCAAGTAAGGACCTTAATATCTCTCTTTATAAGCCCATTCCTCCAACACAACCAAGATACACGGTACCAAATGCTAATACAAACACAGACGTTTTCAACTCTAAGAATCCCTGACTCTATTAAGGACCTCCCATATTTCGATGGAAATCCTAGGCTCCTGTATGAATTTAACAACAACGTTGAGGAAATTCTCCTCTACATCAGAGGAACCGATAACTCCCCCTATGGACAACTTCTCTTAAGATGAAATTATTCTTTCTCAATTGGGATGACAAAGACTTATTTAATCTTACATTATGCTGACAAACGAACCGAGACTTCGCTTATACGAGATCTGCATAACTTAAACCGTTGTACACTAAAACTAAAAAAAAAAAAATATATATATATATATATATATATATATATATATATATATATATATATATATATATATATATATATATATATATATATATATATATATATATATATATATATATATATATATATATATATATATATATATATATATATATATATATATATATATATATATATATATATATATATATATATATATATATATATATATATATATATATATATATATATATATATATATATATATATATATATATATATATATATATAATATATATATATATATATATATATATATATATATATATATATATATATATATATATATAATTAGCTTATCTTGTTCATCATTATTATAAGGATCTGTGAGCATCTGATTAGTCCGAATGTTTCTATTTGAAAAGTATTTGCTATATACGGATTTTACAAGATGGAAAATTTCTTCTTTTGAGTATATAGTTATTAGTTTGTTGGGATAATGGTCCCATTTGTTTATTGAAAAATCTTTGTTGATAGTGTGTTTTATTTTGGTAGTTTTGCGGTGGTTGCGCATTATAAGGCCTATACTGCCTTCTATAATTATTTCGTTGCTCGGATCTCATGGAAAAAATGTTTTGTTCTTTTATACAGAACGCCAAAGCAGTTGCTAAGGTGTCTGATCGCATAGCTCTGATGTTTGAACCTAATAGTTCCTTTAAGCTGAGACAACATAATAACATAAGTTCTTTTTTGCTGAGACAAGATTTTGACCGTTTTCATGGATTAGTATATTACTGAGTAGGCCTGATTGGATTTCTAATATTTGACCATATAAATTCTCAACGGTTTTAGTGTACAACGGTTTAAGTTATGCAGATCTCGTATAAGCGAAGTCTCGGTTCGTTTGTCAGCATAATTAAATAAGTCTTTGTCATCCCAATTGAGAAAGAATAATTTCATCTTAAGAGAAGTTGTCCATAGGGGGAGTTATCGGTTCCTCTGATGTAGAGGAGAATTTCCTCAACGTTGTTGTTAAATTCATACAGGAGCCTAGGATTTCCATCGAAATATGGGAGGTCCTTAATAGAGTCAGGGATTCTTAGAGTTGAAAACGTCTGTGTTTGTATTAGCATTTGGTACCGTGTATCTTGGTTGTGTTGGAGGAATGGGCTTATAAAGAGAGATATTAAGGTCCTTACTTGGCATTGCTATGATGAATTCTTCTTCTGTACTTTCGGGAATGGAAGTATGCCTTTTGGATTTTCTTAAATATGGAAAATGCAGTATCTTCCTATATCTTCTTTCTTTATCAACCATGTATTTTATTTAAATATTTTTGTAACAAGTATCTTTATACTTGTTACACTCGTTTTGTAACCAATTTAATTTAAATGCTATTATTTTTCGAATTCTGATTGAGTGTGAGAGAGTGAGAGACTGTAAAATTTGTATATTTTCTTGCTTCACAAATTTGCAGGATTTTTATGTAATTTCCAATTGTATTTAAAAAATTATTTTATTTATTATATTTTTTTTTTTTTTGAATGTGTATAAATTGTATAAAAATTTTAATATAGATTTCCAATACTATAAAAATTGTTTTATGAAATTTGTGTTTAATATACGCATGTATGCACCATATGTACGAGATGTGATCAAAAAATAACCGTTATTTTCATCTATTCGTGAGTTACGTATGTTCGATGTTCGCATTTTTTTTTTATGTTGGTACACATGTCTGTTATATATGTTGGCAATTCCAACCATTTTGGATTGTCAGTTTGTTTTTGACAGATAAAAAGGTTAGTCGTGTTTTGGTGTGCTCTTCGATTTTATACTATTCGAAAAAATGGATCAAAGAAACTGTATTCAGTTTTGTGTAAAAAATGAAATTAGATGCGCAAGGACATTTGAAATGTTGACTGTGGCCTTTGGCGATTCTACTATGAGCACAACACAAGTTCAATTGTGGTATAACCGGTTTAAGGAAGGCTGAGAAGATGTCAATGACGATGCTCGTCCTGGTCGCCTGAGCACGTCAACAACCGATGAAAACATTGACGCAGTGAAGAAAATAATTTTGGATAATCGGAATCACTATCAGAGAGGTTGCTGATGATGTTGGCATATCGTTCGGCTCATGCCAAGCAATTTTTACGGATGTTTTAGGCATGAAACGTGCGGCAGCGAAGATTGTTCCAAAATTGCTAAATTTTGAGCGAAAACAACGTCGCATGGACATCGCTCAGGAGCTGTTTTTGGCCAAAAGCAAAACCGTTATCATACCTCAACCACCGTATTCACCGGACTAGGCCCCCGCTGACTTTTTCCTCTTTCCAAAACTGGAGACACCGATGAAAGGAAAGCGTTTTGCTACGATTGAGGAGATAAACGAAAATCGAAACAGGAGCTGTTGGCGATACCAAAAAATGGTTTTAAGAAGTGTTTCGAGGATTGAAAAAAACGCTGGCATAAGTGTGTTATATCTGAGGGGAATTACTTTAAAGGGGACAAGATAGTTGTTGATGAATAAATAAATACTTTATTTTTTGATCACACAATAATGGTTCTTTTTTGATCACACCTCGTATGTTTACCATTTTAACAATCTCACGCAACTTGACTCCGCGATCATTCATAACGATATCGAGGATTTACTTGATATTTTCTTCAGTAACCACCTCTTTTGGCCTTCCTGTTGATGGTATTGTTGCAGTGCTTGGTCGGCCGCGTTTAAATTCAGTAATCCAATATTTTACCATGTAATCTAACTGAGCAGACTCACCGTAATGTTTATCGAGCTTTTCTTTGTCTCCTTCAAATAATAGTGTTTAATCACTGCACGAAATTCGCTTTTTTCCATTTTTCAAGAAACACAAATGTTGCTTACTTCAAACGACTACAACAAATAAACTAATCGATGAATTTGGGTGAAATTTTAACAGCTGACGTTTGACAGATCGCAATTTCTAAAAAAACTTTTTGTGTTTGTGCTGCCATCTAGCGCTAGGTAGCTTCAGTATCAATCTGCCCTCGTACCTTGAGCACACGTAGTCGCATTTTTTCATTATCGGTCGTTACGTTAAAAATTTAAGAGTTCAAGCGGTTTGTAAAAAAGCTTACCATCCCCCAAAGCAAGCACTTTGGTTCAAAACAGATTTGCACTATTAGAGAATGAAAGCGTTGACTCAACTCCTGCAAACAATTCAATTGCCAAAACTTCGAAGCCACCACCATTCTACTTGCGAGAGAGATGCTCAATTGCGTTAGTTGCAACTGTAGCTAGTCTTGTAGGAAATAACATTTTTTCTTTTAAAAATTGACATTTCGCCCAGTTAATATCTAATCCGAACCGCTCAGCCTGTCGCAATACGCGCTGCATGTTTTCTAAACATTGATCAGCCGCGTTTCCAAATACAACAATATCGTCTACGTAGATTTCTATGATACTGTTGGGTCACAGATTACGAGTCGCTGCACTTATCATCGCGTGAGAGCAGCTGCATATCTATTAACTCATACACGTATAGGTGTTCTTATCATGCACTGTCATAACATTAATATGCAAAATAAATTAGTCTAATCGTTGACCAGCTCGCAGTCACATTGTTCGAATTTTTATTTAAGGGCACAGCCCAACGTACTTACATTCGCTACAGTTTCTTATAATTTTCGTGGTTGAGGAAAACTCTCCCAATCCTACATTTTTTGGCTCCCGAGCAGGGACTAGTGCTTTTAGATAAATTTTAATTTCGAAAGATTTGTTTTTCGTGTCACGCACGCAAGTGGTGGTCAACGTTAGACTCCGGAGCATCATTTAATACATTTTATTAATACAGCCGTTAATTGGAAGACCAAAAAACGCCGTTTTTTTGTTCATCACCGCTGCTTTGCTACCGCTGTGATTATTAGCATCTGCCGTTATCTTGCTACGTCGCTGCGTTACCGCTGTTGTGCTGCTGTCGCCTACTGCATTCTGCCAGTTGCGCTGTTTTCGTATTTTCGTACTCTCACCTACGCTCTGCTGCCGCTGCCTGACTACGCTCCGTTTTCGCTATTGTGCTTAATTCTGTTGCGCTGCCTATCTCGCTGCGCTAGATCATCGTAGCCCAACAAACATTTTGTAAGAGTTTTTTGCTATTTGTCGTGGCTCTCGTTCGTCGCATCGTTAACAGGTACTTTGGTTACACAGTTTGCGAGTACGGTATTCCTACGTTACATGCATATTTGGTTGCCGCTACTGTATAACGCTTTCGTCGGATACGGTTTAATTTTTGAATCCGTTGCTGGTTACGCTACACTTGGTCAAGTTAGTTATCAAATATTAAATATACTTTTTAACTAAATTTTTACCTGTTTTTGAGTTTACAATGACTTTGGAGGAATTAAAACAACAACGCGCTAATACCAAAAAAAATATTACGCGCATAAAGAACATATGTGGAAGCTAGCCTGCGCCCAGGTGTTAAGTTACTGTCCGTGCCTGAATATCGATGCAGATTGGGTATCCTTGAGTCGTATTTCAAGCAAGTCCTATCAACACAAACGGAAATTGAAAAACAAGACTGTGAAGATGGTGGTCGTGCTGACTTGGAGGAATTGTACATTACAGCGAAGCTTGCCATTCAATCGCAGCTAGCTGAAGATCACAATTCTACTTTGTCAGATACTAATTGCGTCATGCAATCTAGTTCAAAATTACCTAAACTCAAACTTCCTTCGTTCGATGGAAAATATTCTGAGTACAATAATTTCATGACGTCGTTCAAGCAAATAATCGATCGGGAATTTAACTTGTCAAATATCGAAAAGTTTAACCATTTACGCAATTGTCTCCAGGAACCGGCTCTTGAAACCATTGATGCCTTCCAAGTCACAAATGAAAACTACCCCAAGGCATTGGAAAGACTCAGAGGTACATATGACAACCATACAATCATATTCTTGGAGAATATTTCGACGATTTTTGAACTGTCGTCAGTCTTCAAGTCCAGCGGTGCGCAGTTAAGGAGTCTTGTTGATAAGGTGTCTGCTATCTACTGCTCATTACTGTCATTGGGAACTGACAGCCAAATTTCTCAAGCTATGTTGATTTACCTTGTACTGCAGAAAGCTGATGAGGAGACAAATCGCAAATGGAAGGAGTCGTTGGATTTCAAAACGTTACCGACTTGGGATGACTGCTCAAAGATTCTAGAGAGACACTGCCAATATTTGGATTCAATCGAACATAGTCATAATTAAACGCGAGTACATCAAGCTGAAAACAAGGCTCATAAATCAAGGAACTAACAAAAAGGATATTCGTTTGTTTGCTCTAATTCTACGTGTTTAATGTGTTCAAGTGGCAACCACAAGATTTTTAACTGCGATCGCTTCTAGGCCCTCACTGTGGCTCAACGTTTTGACCATGCGAAAAGACAAGGCCTTTGCATCAACTGCTTGTCGAAGGGGCATCTACTCTCCAACTGTTCATCGTCGCATAAGTGCAGGCTTTGCTCTCAACAACATCATAGCTTGCTTTTCGTTAAACATAAAGCAATATACTCGTACATAGTAATATACTCGTACATACAATATAATTCAATAAACAGAAATTTAAAGTAAATAAAGTATTGAACAATAGAAAGAAAAATTTAATATTCTAAAATGTTTCATCCAACAGAGAGTTTAGGTAACTATTTTTTTTTTACATTCATACGTTATAAAGTAATATACAAAAATATCTTTTATAAAATTGCAACTAATTATAATATGTTTAACAACTAACGAGTAATTTAGATTTGGTTAAAAATAAGAGTGGATGACGCATTGGTACTACTAATCGGTTAAGTCTCTGAGCTTCGTCCTCTTAAGACGTCATTTCTTTTTGTCTGGTTCTGAGAGTTTCGATGCTTCTTCGTTTATGTGGTGTCGAAGTCGTCCATGATGTGAGGTATATATATATATATATATATATATATATATATATATATATATATATATATATATATATATATATATATATTATATATATATATATATATATATATATATATATATATATATATATTATATATATATATATATATATATATATATATATATATATATATATATTATATATATATATATATATATATATATATATATATATATATATATATATATATATATATATTATATATATATATATATATATATATATATATATATATATATATATATATATGTATATATATATATATATATATGTATATATATAGATATATATTAATTATATATATATTAATATTTTATTGTTTATTTGTGATTAAAATAAATTATTAAATAAAAAAATTTAATTAATTTTTTAAATGTATATCGCTGTGACCTGCTATCGAGGTTGTCTCAATAAAAATCTCATGTGTCACTCAGAGAGCTTTCAGTTTTCTGTGTGAATAGCTCTGAGTCTCTACTGATACTCGGCTGACACATGTGCCTGTGTTGAGTTCTGTGACTGAGTAAGAATAGAGGGGTTAATGCTTTTCGGAAGTGCTATTTAATACTGTTAAACCGTTAGTAGCAACTTTATTAATGATATACCCTGAAAATAACACTTGTAACACTTATTGTCCGAATATGAAGTTGGTACTATTTTATACTAATAAACCGTCAGTACCAAGGTTATTAATGATATGCCCTCAAAATAACACTTACAACATACTTAGAACTTCTTTAGCATTCATAAACTGTCAACTCCGCCGAGGGACTGCGCCAGTTAAGTTCTCAACTGGGGACTTGGACAAAAAAAATATAAATTTTATTATAACACAACACAACCGATTCACTTCAATCACTTTTAATTCTGACTCTCTCGCTTCTGATTTCACATAAGCTTGCTGTTGGGTCAAGCATTTATTATTATTATTACATTTTTCTTTCTAACTTCTAAACTTACTAAACTTCAATTATTAATCTGCAGATATACACAGAGAATGTTAAGGAATGGTTTGATAAATGGTGCTTGAAAATTAATGAAGATAAGACTGTACAAATAATTTTTACGACTAAAACAAAATTTAACCCAATACCTATTAAAATAAACAATAAATATATAAAAATAGGCTCTATTACTAAATACCTTGGTATACACATGGACTCAAACTTAAATTGGCACTTCCACATCAAACAAAAAACGAAACAAATAAAAGAAAAATTTAGGCAACTATATTGAATAATGGGTAAGCAATCTAAACTCACAATTAAGCCAATTTGGACGTACGGACTCCAAGTATAGGGAATGCGAAAGCGGTCACACATACAAAAATTTCAAAGACAACAATCTAGAATATTAAGAGTTTTCATAAAGTCTGGTTGGTACACAACAAATGAAGATATACACCGCAAACTAAATATGACAAGAATTGACGAAGAAATAAAAAAGATATCCACAAAACACTACGATACACTACATGGGCATAATAACGAAGAAATAAACGAGTTGCTACATCTAGAAGAAACCACCATGCGCCGTTTGAAGAGAATTCGACCAAACGACCTAATGAACTAGGAAATCCAGACTACACATATTAGTAATAGTATTATAAATGTAAATGTAAATAATTATCATAAACATAATTTTGATCATAAATTATTATAATATAATTATTATAATTATAGTTTGGCACTGTCCAAAATGTGTTTTTTATATTAATTTCCAAACAAATTGTCAAATCATGTACTAGGTGTCAATATAATGGTGACAGATGTATGAAATAATCGGAAATAAAAAGAAAAAAAAAATTATTAATTTACTTAAAATTTCTGAAAATTTAATTATATTATTTGATTAACTAATTCTTTCTACGCAGAGTACATTATGTTTAACTAAAATCATCACTACTCAAAACTTCGTTTCTCCGAAGTTGGATCTCTGCAACTGATTATCGTTGAAGCCGTGCGTTTCATTTCTCGCTGTTTGATTTGTGTATATAATTATTTTTATATTTGTTATTTGGATTTGAATACGCGTTTCACATCTCAATTGCAGTCAAATTAGAAAATATAATTTAAAGTGTAAACGAATTTGACTGCCGGTAAAAGAAACTCTTTTAAATCGAACAGTAACTTAAAGTAAACTACAAAAATATTTCCTATTACAATGAAAGTGCTTAGTAATAATTACAATGAATTTTGAAAATTAGTACAAAATGCTTTTTTTAATGAAACAATAAATGCTTATAATAATTTCATAATAAATCATAGATTTTTCTGATACGGCGTTTCTGTCCATTATTGGCAGGTGTTGTTGTTGTTGCCGGTGTATTAGGATTGATGTATTTGTCGTATAAGTTTCTGTGGATGTTGTTATTGATGTAGTGCTGGGGTAGCAGGCGTAACTTGCAATCAAACAAAACTGAGTCAAGAAATCACAAAACCAACTAAGTTTTTAGGTCGAAATGTTATCTATCTAACGCCATCGAGTGCAACCCGATCGCACTTATACAACGCGAGATACATTTTACGATTAGGAAAGTCATCTATTGGAAAAATAATGGATTTCTTTTTACCACACGTATTATATATGATACTAGTAAGCTACCTCTCTCTCATATGGAAAATTTGCTTTAAAGCATCATCCCAGCGGAATACCCCATTCAAGCAGGACGCTAAATGATGATATGACAACGCTAAAGAATGCTGATATGACAACCAATGACAACCGTCACCTCAACATTTGGTGATGAATTTGCAAATTAATGTTCACACTCAGACCCAAACATTGCACCTAAGCTACTCCAAGGACACTCTGCAACATTGGTTGGAATGCTGAATAATCAAATTGAATGAAGGTAGGTGTGTGCATGTAACATTTACATTATGGAAAAAAGCTTGTGCCCCAGTACAGATAAACTTGAAGCTTATCTCTCAGTGCTCCGATACAAAATGTCTAGGAATGCACCTTGATCGCCGACTAACATGGTCAAAACACATCAGCACCATATTGATTCAGATAAAATTAAAAAAGATTGAGCTAAACTGGCTTCTAAATAGGCAATCCAGACTCAAACTAGATTACAAGGTCGTGCTCTATAAATCCATAATAAAGTTTATATGGAGTTACGGAATCCAACTCTGAGGTTTAACGTATCCATCTAATGTTGAGAAACTACAACGTGCTCAATCACAAGTCTTATGCACAATTACCAAAAACGCAAATATCGTCAAGGATTTAAATATACCGACAGTGTCCAAAGATGTATCAAACTAGCTATAGTTCTAAACTTTGAAAGCACCCAAATACTTTAGCCTTAAATTTATAACAAAATGAAGGCTACATCGGACTTAGAAGGAAGGAAACTGCATTTAATTTGAGATATAATTATAATTAAGATTTATTAATTAAATTAAGAATATATATATATATATATATATATATATATATATATATATATATATTCTTAATTTAATTAATTAATCTTAATTATAATTATATTTCAAATTAAATGCAGTTTCCTTCCTTCTAAGTCCGATGTAGCCTTCATTTTGTTATAAATTTAAGGCTAAAGTATTTGGGTGCTTTCAAAGTTTAGAACTATAGCTAGTTTGATACATCTATATATATATATATATATATATATATATATATATATATATATATATATATATATATATATATATATATATATATATATATATATATATATATATATATATATAGATATATATATATATATATATATATATATATATATATATATATATATATAGATATATTAAAAAAATAAAATATATTAAATACCAAAAATGTATTATTATTTTTAAAAACTAAAAATTAACATTCTTACGTCAAATCTTACCACATAAATTTAGAAGCGAATTCGACTTTCGTCCACTACGAAAACTGAGAGTACTTCCTTTTGCAACAGATATACGGGACAAAGTGCGACCTCGTTCAATGTTTGGTTCTGGAAAAAATTCTAGACATATTTTGGTAACTTATAATGCAAAATTTCAATGTAACTAAAAAACAAAAACTAATAAATTAACATGGTGATTTACTGTAAGAAGAATGTACTAATTGTATCTGAAACCTAATATTAATTATATACATTACAGATTTTCAATCTTTACCATTAATATAACCGATCAGAAATATTGAATATTATTTATTGAGCACAAACTAAATACCATTAATTTTTTTTTTTTATTTTAGTATTTAAAAATAAATTATATATTTATAATAAACAAATGTGAGTTGCGAAAAAATAGTAGCCAACACCAACCTCTTGATATTTTGTAAGATCCACTACGTCCAATGGGAGTTGAATGGGTGCTAGGATATTCATCAGGTGAATCTAGTATAGTATAAAATTAGGAGTATTGGATTACAATTGGGTTAAAATAAAACGTATACAATATGCTTTTATACTGAAACCGAAACTTTGTGTACAGTAGACGACACGTAAGTATTTTTAAATTTTTCACTATACATAATCTTTAAATTGTAAGAAAGTATAAAATATATGGCTAAATTCATAAACAGTAATAAACGAAATTTTAATAAATAATGATTTATTTTCCAGATATGTTTTAAAGATGAATACGCTCATATTACCACCGAACCAAAGCTGACGAAGGTCTTTTTTTTATCAATCAGAGAAATATTTTGATAATATGTAACTCATAATGGCTTCCAAAGCGTCAAATCTCTGATTTAAAAGCACAAGACTTAATGTAGTACCTTAAGAAATAATCAAAAGTCCAATATATCGATCTTGGACACCAATGTATATCTCAATTATCTCGATTATCACTTTGTTGACACACTATAATTTCAAAAAAAGGCGATGGTTGCGGTCGCCGTATGATTTCGCATTCCCTTTGCATTAATATCACCCATATGAACAAAACCCTACTTTTTTAACATAAAATTGTATATTCCTCGAGTTCAAGGTGTGAAAAAAAAAATTAGTTTAAATATTTTTGTTAAAAATCTGTTTTTATTTGTGGCAACATTTCACAACTACGGAAGTTGACAATAATAATAGTGATAGCTCGAAAAATATTTATATGGATTACCAAAAATATACAAAACGAACACACCATTGAAGGTGCAGAGTGGCAGAGAAACCACAACAGAGAAACGACTACAGAGACATATCCAGTACATTTGGAACAAAAATAGAATAAAACAACAGAATTAGAAAAAGCGACATAATTCGAGCATTTTGAGTTGTTTCTTACCAGAAAGCGACAGATATATTAAAAAATTTTTCGTGTTGGCGATTTAGTACGACTTCCGAATCTGATTTGCAACAATACTATAATATTTTCTTGTGAATACTTTTATATAATTTTCTTGTGAATTTTGTTTCAATTTCTGTAACTGATTCTGTTTCATGTTGCTGCACGAGCAATGGGAACAGAAACGGACTTAACTCCAGAAACAGACTTAACTCCAGAAACAATAGTTTGTCTGTTCTGCTTCTATTGACAATCCATAAACGCACCACCATACGGAGTATATAAGCATATATTGAATATATTGCAAAACTTAAATAAAGGGTCATAATAAAATATATAAGGACGCAGTAGGCTTAATATATATATATATATATATATATATATATATATATATATATATATATATATATATATATATATATATATATTATATATATATATATATATATATATATATATATATATATATATATATATATATATATATATATATATATATATATATATATATATATATATATATATATTATATATATATATATATATATACGAGGTTTGATCAAAAAATAACCGTTATTTTCAATTTTTTCAAAAAGTATTTATTTATTCATCAACAACTATCTTGTCCCCTTCAAAGTAATTCCCCTCAGATATAATACACTTATGCCAGCGTTTTTTCCAATCCTCGAAACACTTCTGAAACGCTTTTTTTGGTATCGCCAACAGCTCCTGTTTCGATTTTTCTTTTATTTCCTCAATCGTAGCCAAACGCTTTCCTTTCATCGGTGTCTTCAGTTTTGGAAAGAGGAAAAAGTCAGCGGGGGCCAAGTCCGGTGAATACGGTGGTTGAGGCATGATAACGGTTTTGTTTTTGGCCAAAAAATTACGCACAAGCATCGATGTGTGAGCTGGTGCGTTATCATGGTGCAAAATCCATGATTGGTTTTTCCACAATTCTGGGCGTTTCTGACGAATTGCTTCTCGCAAACGGCGCATAACTTCAACGTAGTATTCCTTGTTGGCATGATGCACCACGCCATTGCAATCAAAGAAAACTGTCAGCAAAACCTTTACGTTCGACCGAACTTGACGTGCTTTTTTCGGTCTTGGCTCATCTGGACGTTTCCATTGGGATGATTGGGCTTTGGTTTCAATGTCATAGCCATACACCCACGATTCGTCTCCAGTTATGATCTTTTTGAGCAAATCTGGATCGTCGTTGACGATGTTCAACAGCTCCTGAGCGATGTCCATGCGACGTTGTTTTTGCTCAAAATTTAGCAATTTTGGAACAATCTTCGTTTCATGCCTAAAACATCCGTAAAAATTGCTTGGCATGAGCCGATCGAAATGCCAACATCATCAGCAACCTCTCTGATAGTGATTCGACGATTATCCAAAATCATTTTCTTCACTGCGTCAATGTTTTCATTGGTTGTGGACGTGCTCGGGCGACCAGGACGAGCATCGTCACTGACATCTTCTCGGCCTTCCTTAAACCGGTTATACCACAATTGAACTCGTGTTCTGCTCATAGTAGACTCGCCAAAGGCCACAGTCAAAATTTCAAATGTCCTTGCGCATTTAATTTCATTTTTTACACAAAACTGAATACAGTTTCTTTGATCCATTTTTTTTCGAATAGATTTTGTACTATTCGAAAAAAATGGATCAAAGAAACTGTATTCAGTTTTGTGTACAAAATGGAATTAAATGCGCAAGGACATTTGGAATGTTGACTGTGGCCTTTGGCGAGTCTACGTAACTCACGAAAAGATGAAAATAAAATCAAAAGATAACCGTTATTTTCATATTTTCGTGAGTTAAGTATGTTCGATGTTCGCATTTTTTTTTTATGTTGGTACACATGTTTGTTATATATGTTGGCAATACCAACCATTTTGGATTGTCAGTTTGTTTTTGACAGATAAAAAGGTTAGTCGTGTTTTGGTGTGCTCTACGATTTTATACTATTCGAAAAAATGGGGAATTACTTTAAAGGGGACAAGATAGTTGTTGATGAATAAATAAATACTTTATTTTTTGATCACACCTCGTATATATATATATAAATATATATATATATATATATATATATATATATATATATATATATATAAGTTATAAAAATGTGTCAATAGTGGGCGTGGTAGTAAAAATAGCTTATCCATTTTTTGTGTTGTGTTTAATGTTAGTATCGCAACCTTCCTGTGAAATTTCGTTCATAAATCTTCTATGGTTACCTAGTATTGATTTTTGGGTAATTGTGGGCGTCAATTTATATTAATGATATTTTAATTTTTATTCCCATAGCATCAATATGAGATAATTTTAATTTGAGTCCCGAAAGTTCCAAATAAGGAAAGTGGGCCTGTCCTTTCTCTGATCAACTTCATTTCTTGCAGTCTGCTTGATAGTGTCATATGTTGCTTTTCATAATTTTGAGTAATTTTATCCATAAATCTCGAACAACAGATATTAAGTTATGATTATTTGTCAATAGTGGGCGTGTCAGTTAATATCCGCCCATATTTTGCATGGTGTTTAGTGGCAGCCATATTTACATTACTACAAAATTGCGGCAGTTTTGCATCAATGACGGACGGACAGGTGGACGAACAAAATCAAATTAGCTCAGAAAGAGATTCTGATCATATCTGTATATATATGTCTATACCTGCCACGCCTCCTCCTTGTAGTTGAAAGCCCGCTCAACCGCACAAAATTAGTATACCCTTTTTCCTTTTTTTAAAGGCAAAGGCAAAAAATGTGTAGCAACAAGAGGCAAATTACAACAAACATACCCGTGTCATGAGCAGTCACCCTGTCGTGGTACGAAGGTGACTGCAATGACGCAATGGGTTGGGATGGCGGAGTTTAGGCTCTTATCGTATTACCCTAGCCAGACTGGTTACTGCGAAGTAAGCCAACTAAGAGCTGTCTGCCTCCTAATCCAGGGTGTTCTTGGGATCGTGCCCACTGGATGTTGTTTTGCAGCCAGTAGGTAAATGAGGCTGTATTTTAACGGAGATTCCCATTCCTAATACCGGGCCGTCTCAGGAATTAACGGTGGCCTTTCTGTGGTACGGGGCACTGCCACAGTTCACCATTCAAATTTTTGGCCGCCTTAGCTTGATCCGTCGAAAGGGTGGCCGTACGAACCAGTATGTCCAAAATAAATTTTTAAAAACTGAGCTCGGACGAAAATCCAAAATCCACCGCATACTGTGCGGCGGAAATTGCAGCTAAGGATGACGAGCCTATCATAAGCAATGCCAAATTCTGCGGTAGTGCCGCGACATCGAGACCCAAGAGGATCTATAAAGAAAGAAGTCCTGCTCTCCGGATTGTAGAACGCTTGTCACGTATTCCTGAAGGAGAGGACGGTGAAGCAGAAGGCTTCCGTCAGCTGGGCGACGAAGATCATGATCCCAAACTCCCTCCCTTGAGGAGACCGCCCACCAAGACCCCAAAAACTTGAAAAAGCGCGGTGCTGTCCCCACGAAGTTCTTCAGCGAAGTCCTGAAAAGACATCAGGCTATTGCGGTTATAGATCGTTGTGGCCCTGATGACAGCATCTCTCCTGAGTGCTGGAAGAAGGTAGATATCAGCCTTTCAAAGCTCTACCTCCAGCTTATAAAGGAATTTTCGGGTGGTTTTCCCTCCTTTCGCGAAAGCGGATAGCATCACGGCCATGTGAAGCTGATCACCTCCGCGGATCAAAGGTCCGTAGACCTGTACAGGATTGCGATCTCCGGAATTGGTAAGCATAGCCAGGCGCAAGTCGTACCTAGGGAGCTGATACCTAATAGACCTAGGGCGCGCGTATGGATCCCAGCCGAACCATCTGACCCTAAGACTATCTTGGAGATATTTAGGTTAAGCAACCAGCAGTTCCCGACGAAAAATTAAAAGGTTACCAAATTAGAGGAGCCAAGAGGTCAGTAACCCTTGTGGTGAACGCCGAATCCCTGGCGACTCTAGCCAAATCCAATTGAGTCGTGGGCTTTTCATTTACGAGCCTCAAGGTCTACAAGAAGGACGGGCAACCATGGGAGCGAACCCTACAGGGGTAACTCCTGATCCTAAATCTACTATGGACTCCGCCCTGCACCCGAAATGCAGTGACTCTGTGTCAACTGTGGGGGGTTGGGAGTCTCCTAGGGACAACCACGCTCAGTGAGGAGGAAGTCCTTCGGGAGAAGTCGGAGGAGTCTGAGGATGATGTCACGGTGGTGGAGGTGACCAGCGCTACAAGTAGCAGAGATGCTACGAATAGTGCAGATTAGCCTCCATCACTCGAAGGCGGCACTGCGGTACTGGCTGGTCTCGGCCTATATGGCGCATGACCATGAAATCCTTAAAAGCCAACCTACAGAAGCTTGTTGTGGATACAAAGGCTCAACTGGTGGCTGTAATTATTGGCTGCGATGCCAATGCGCCCCGCGCCATCTGGGGAAGCACGGATGTCAATGAACGCGGTGAGTCATTATATGAATATATTGTAACGACTAACCTTCTTATATGAAATGAGGGGGTCAACACCCACTTTCATTATTGCTAACAGGCAGGAAGGCCTTGACATAACCCTTGCCTCCGAATAAATTTTATACCAGATACTCCTTTCTGTGGTCTGTGAAGGATGCTCTTAATATAACTCTATTGGTCTCTTGCCCCCTCAGTAGACCAATGGGGAAGCAAAAACCCACATGGTGGGGGGAGGAAATTAGGGGTAAATGAGCTGCTTGTTCGACTGGAGAGTGAAAGGTGGAAGGTGGTTGCGTATGCTATTAGTATCTCGGGAAAATACATATCTACTCTGAGAGATTTGATGCTACACATGTTGAACATTCTTTCTGAATGGACTACTGACTGTGGGTTGGAGGTTAATCCGACCAAGACTAAGCTGGTGCTCTTCACTAGGAAGTATAAAATACCTCAATTTATGGCTCCAAAACTAATGGGTGTAGATATTGCTTTTGTAGAGGAGGCTAAATATCTGGGCGTGATCCTATATAGAAAGTTGAACTGGAAGGCTAATATAAGCGAGCGCATTATGAAGGCTCAGGTATCTCTGTACTGTTGCAAAAGATTTGTAGGCAAAAAATGGGGGTTACAGCGTAAGGTAGCCTATTGGATATACATAGCTATGGCAATAATTTTTTATGGGGTGCCTGGTTGGTGGACATCCTTAAGTAACACCACTTACAACAGGCTGGTAACAAAAGTACAAAGAACGGCAGAGGTATTCATTAGTAGTGCCATTAGAACGACTCCAAAAGCCGCTTTCGACATTATGCTCAATCGGCTGCCTGGTAGGCTTTTTGACGAAAAAAATGGCTGCAAATTCAGCTATAAAGCTAAAAGCTATGCATCAATGGGTTGCAAGGAACGTAGGTCATGCGTCTATCTTAAGACTTTTCGAGGGTATTCCTGATTCTTTCGATTACATCACACCAATTTATTCCTTCAACGGCATGTGTAGGATCTCCTTGTGGCATGTGTAGGTTCTCTTACTTGAGATGGTGATAGTCAGAGCAAGGACAGCGTCGGGAAAGGTACGACTCCCCCATCACGTTGCAGGAAACCATACTGATTTTTCTGAACCTTGCTATGTCCCTTATATTAAAGGATGACAGCTCTGTCAGACTTGTAAGAAATGGGGCACCAAAGGTGCGATTTCTTCTGCTCAAGGATGGGCAGTGACATAAGAAGTGGAGAACCGTCTCGTCCTCCTCCTCAAAACAACACCTTCGCCAGAAATCGTTTGAGGGTAGGCCCAGTATTTCTCCGTGCTTTCCCAGTATGCAGTGGTCGGTCAAAACCGACACAGTTGTCGACAGAGATATGCGATCAAGTCAAAGAAGCTGATTGGGTCTGTGTTTGTCCATTCCTGCCCAAATTAGTCTAGCCGTGTGGCAGGATTCCTCGTCAACCCAGCATTTGTAGACGTCAGCCAGGTATTTCCGTTTGATATCGAGCTTGGCTGTTGCCAGTGGGATGCCAATATTTATGGAGGGATGAATTTCGTGAAGTAGCGTGCCTGCCTTGGCAAGCTCGTGCCCCTCCCAGTTGCCGGGATTTCTCTATGTCCGGGAACCCAGACTAGGTGCACCCGAGAGTAACTTGAGAGCTCACTTAGAGAGCTTTCATGACGGAGTCTTGAGGTGGCCGTGGAGCCAAAAAGAGAGGCGGCTTGGCGGCTTGAAGAAAGATACGTCGACTGCAGCGATATCGCTACTCAGCATCCATTTGGCTGTGTGATAAATGGCCATGACCTCAGCTTGAAAAACGCTGCAATGGTCTGGGAGACGTAGGGAGATGTTTAAGTCCAGTTTGTCGGAAAAGTTACCGCTGCCGACTCTACCTTCAAGTTTGGAACCGTCGGTATACATTTCGACCGTTTCACCGACGAGCGTAACAGTGGCCACATGACCCATTCGGTCGAAGAAACAGGCGACCATTTGCTTCGCTGTGCATCTTCCACGAACACCTTTTGTTGGATTTAGCTCGTCTTGGAATATTCACACGGTCGATTGTTGTTTTGTTTCCGGCTCATTCGCATATATCCATGATTCGTCACCTGTCACGATTTTATACACGTCTTTTGAAGCACCACCGTCGAACTTTTTAATGATTTCCTTACACCAATTGACACGAGCCTTTTTTGAGCGATTGTCAAATTATTTGGGATCCAACGCGAACAAATCTTTTTTACAGCCAAATGTTCCTGCAATATTAACTGTATGGAAGTGTAAGTAATGCCCAAGGTGTCCTCTATCTCACGACATGTCAAATGAAGATCTTGCATTATCAGTTCACGCACTTTATCGATGTTTTGTGGCACAATAACTGATTTTGGAGACCTTCACGGAGTTCGTCGGCGACCGAACTAAGACCACGATTGAATTCACTATACCAGCGATATACTGTGGATTTTGATGGTGCTTTATCGCCATACAAAGAACTGAGTTCATCGACACATTCTTGTTGAGATAATCCACGTCGAAAGTTGTGAAAAATAATCCAAGGAAAACGTTCCCTTGAAATTTGCATTTTTTGGCCAAATTGATTTTCTTAACTCACTGTAAACCAAACAAAAAGCACGTGTACATCAACACGTTGTGAGTACATTTATGCTAAAAAATGTCAAACTTTACTAGGTTGTCAGATTTTAGCTATTGATATTAGTGTTGCCAGTTCCCGAAATATAAAAAGTACCCCTCGTACAGCAGTATACTTGTATACCGCATGTTGCTTTACGGGCCCTTTCAGCTAGATTGGCTTTCCAGTTAACCTTTGGATCGAGAATCAGGCCAAAAATACTTCACGTTTGTGCTCAAAGAGAGCGGAGTGGCGTTTAGACTACCTTGGAATTTTGCACTTGCTAGTGAAAAGCATATCCTCGGTTTTTGATGGGTTAACCCCAAATTCGAATTCAAGACACCAGACACCAGTTCGACACAATAGAAAGTGAATAGTTTAGTTTTTCGGAAAGTGTTTGGGGGAATTTGCCGGATGCCAAGATTGCTATGTTGTCCGCATAGGCTACCACTTTGCATCCAGTAGATTCCAATCTCACCAGAAGTGTGTTAACTGCCAAGTTGCAGAGAAGGGGTGATAAAAGACACCTTGCGGCGTGCCCCTGTTAACCACCCTCCTTGATCGGGCACTACCGATCGTGGAAGTGATGATTCTAGATTTTAGTAGAAGCACTATAAATCAAAGAGGGCCAGAGTTCATGTTAAGATTATAGAGTGCAGAAATGACAGCGGTGGGGCATACATTGTTGAATGCTACTTCGATGTCCAGAAATATGGCAAGTGAAAATTCCTTGAACGCCAAGGATTTGAGAAATGAGAGAATGAAGTGCTGTCTGAACCGATTTGCCTGTAGAGTAGGCATGTTAAGGTACATAGAGAAAAGAAGGGTTGATCGATGTCCTGATATGTAGGTCAACAGCTCTTTCTAAAACCTTGAGAAGAAATTATGTTAGACTTATGGGTCTGTAATCCTTAGGATTGGTGTGTGAGGCCTTCCCCACTTTCGGGATGAAGACGACCCTATCCGTGCGCCAGCGTGTATTATATATTTGTAGCAGCCATGGAAGGATAATCTCTTCCCCATTTTGGATATCGGCAGGAATGAAGCCGTCCGGTCCGGGGGACTTGTAGGCCTTAAAGGTTTGAATATACCACTCAAGGTGCCTTTTTGTCATTTGGAATGTAGGGAGGCTATCATTGGAAACCTGATCCACCTGATAGAGTGCTTGATCCACTAAGGCTACACTCCCTGGGAAGTAGGTGTGTAGTAGGATTTCAAGGGTTTCGGCGCTTGAGTGAGTCCAGCTGCCATCTTTGGTACAGTCAAGGGCTTAGTTAGATGAGTGGAGCATTTTTCGAAGACGGCTAGCCTCGGACGTCGATTCATTGCTTTCGCAAAATTCCCTCCATGATGCTTGTTTCCCTCGCCTTTTGGTATATTTAAACTCTTTTTGTTTAGTTTTGAAAGGGACCCAATCAGCTGTAACTTTAGTTTTGTTAAAGAGCGTCTATTAGCTTTGCGCGGGTTTGCGATTTCAGAATTCCACCACGGAGGTTTAGGTTTATCCCGTGATTCGGGAGTGATGCAAGAGATATGAGTGACTCTTTTAAAAGCTGTGTCAAATCGTCGACCGGCCGATCAATGTCGAGACAGTTGTGGATAGTGGGGGGAGTCGTTGCTAAGCATAACTCCAGTTTGAGTCGAAAAAGAGGCCAGTTCGCGTTTTCCTATTGACTTGTTTAAGATATCCTGTATTGCCTGTAGTCTCCCTTGAGTCAATGTCAAAGGTCCGAAAAGAAGCATTTCTGGGAGACGAACCATCTGCTTATGATGGAGTAGTTATCGTTAACGAGGGTGATGCCAAGCACTTCGTTCCTGATGGATGTTCGGAAGGTCGGTTCATTTCCCCGGTTAGCAACAACAGGGAACAAAGCAGATAAACTAAATTACGACTAATTTTAAGGTTTGTGTTGCACAGAAACACTTTTCTCTGTATTGGTGAGACAAGGCATATTACTCCCCAGCGAAATACGACCATCGAGCAACAAGTCAAAAAATATTTCGGTGCTAATAAGCAGATCTACATGCTGCGGCTTATAGAACATAGGGTCTGCAAGTTCTACGGAACTGGGTATCTGCCAATGTGACGTCTGAATGTACTCACCAGGTTGTCGAGCAGCTATAGACTTCGTAACAGCAAAACTTGAGGACCACTGGAACGAGGTTACACGGGATTTGATCGTAGCAGCGACACATGACCTTATCTTGGTTCGAACTTCACCAATTCCGGATACTTCTTGGTTGTATGGCTTTAACTTCAACTGGAGTCTTTTAGCCGTTTCTTCTGCAATGAAATTTATCTCGGAACACGAATCAAGAAGAGCTCTTACCGGCTGAAATGTGCCATAGCTGTCCAATATAAGCACTACTGCGGTTGGGATGATCGCTCGCTTAAATGATCGTACTACCAACGATACTGGGTTATGGTTGGTTGAGGTAAGTTGAGTCGGAGCCTGTTGAGACGTTGATGGGCCAGCTTGTTCAGGACCACTAAATTTATGTAATAACGTATGATGCGATGACTGACAAATTCTACAACGAGATTTGGATGAGCACTTCGATACTAAATGCCCCTTGCGAAGACAGTTTATGCAATGTCCGCTACGCTTTACAAAGTTAAAGCGTTCTAAAACAACGAGAGACGAAAACGATGAACAAGTTGATATATTGTGCTCGGATGAGTTACAATAACCACAATTCGAATTTGAATTCACAAATGTATGGGAGGGCCGACTAGAACCTGATTTTGGTTTCGCAATCTTCTGGTTTTCAATTCCATTTATCTTTCTTCCATGGCTCTCAAGAAATTGACATCGATGGCTTAAAGTGTCGTAACAGGTGTCCCAAGATGGCAGCATTTTAAAATCCTGCTTCTCATCATAATTTTCCTTCGTATCAGCGTCCACTTTAGATAACACCATGTAAACCAAAATGGCGTTCATGATGTCCATTTCTGAGCCGAGCGACAACAACGAGCCACGAATAGCAGCTACAGTGTCAATAATATTCCTTAACGAACCACTATCACCTTTGGGCATCGAAGTAATATTGAAAAGAGCGTTGATGTGTTCCAAGAAAATCAGCACCTTTCCATCAAATCGAGGCAACTTTAACGAGGGTAGACGATTGGGATTTCAGCCGCCAGCTATTGAAGCGTTGAAAAAACTGTGGTCCATCGATGTAGAGCCACGATTTTTATTCAGCAAAATCATTATTTTAGCTTTAGCTGCAATAAAAATGTCCTCCAACTCACTTCTCGAATTATCGGTGGAACTATGTTTTTCAATCTGTCCTTGGATGAAACAAAGTTGCTTAAAATATCACTCCAATATCTGCAAACGGCAATCCAAAATGGTGGGGTCAACTTTATCGCCATCTTTTTCAACCTTCTTATGAAGGTTAGTTATATTCCGCTTCATGTCGCTGCGTTGCAATTTGAGCGACGCCAATTCTGAGCCACTCGCAGGTACATCTTCAGCTAATGCTTCAACTTTGTCGGTAGACATTTTGTTTTTCACGTCAAGTACTTAAAACACGAACCAATAATATAGAGCCGAAAAATTAAAGCGCGAAACACTTATTGCGACGCCTCAAATCGAGTATATATTTCCCGTTAGGATACTGCCGAAAATATGTACGGGAATGTCTATGGTAACAAAACCGTATTTGAACCACTTTAAAGAGCGAGCTAACGAACCACTATTGCCAAATTCGAAAGGAAAGGTTCCAGCTATAGAAATCACCGAAGTAAAATTTCTTCCACAAAAAAAATATACACGGCCGTAATAAAATTGTGTCTCAAAATTTCGCAGTGGCAGCAGCAGCAAATTCCTTAACTGAAGCGACGTAATTCCAACGATGAGTTAACTCCAACGACGAAATGATGAAAATAATTACGTCTCTCCCATGAAGGCACGAAATAATTTTGTGCTCCCCGACACAATTCGAAACACTTTATTTTGTTTTTTAAAATAAGCTAATTTTATTACGAACCGTCCTGCCACGGTCGCCAAAATGTTGCACAGAAACACTTTTCTATTGTTATTTAAAATTAAACACACTTTATTTAATTTTAATTTAACTCAGTTTGGTCCTTTCTTTATTATGTGGCTCTGTGGCTCTTTTCTGTTCACAATTTTCTTCTGTCTATTATAAACAATTCTAAACTTATGGCTCTTTTAACAATCACTTCTTTTTCTGTGATATGTTTCTCAACTCAATAACAACTGAACTGAAACTGTAAGTCGTCGGACCACTAAACATTCGACAAAAATCAGACAGTTATTCTAAGCAGCGAAAGCAAAGGGAATAACAATAACAATGCAGCGGCTGAATAGAACATTGGAAGTAAATAACTTCAAATCGCGCTGTTGTTGTTATTCTTTTTTGCATCGAAGATGTAAACATCTAACGACAATGACTACATAATGGTCAAACGGAACCATATTATGTATGTATGTATGTTGGTGCTGCTGTGACAATTATAGAAAAACAGTATTAGGGTGGCCCGGAATACAAGTTTACAAATAATTAATATTATATAAAATAAAAATTTATAAAATAAATGATGGAGGGCGATCTTATCCGACATTCTCCCCCCGTTGAAAGGCCTCCTTTTCAAACATCATCTGGAGAAGGTAAGGGAGCCACCTTGTGTATGGGACGACGAAACACACCACTTTTTGTTTTCAACTCGACTACTCGGACTCGTCCATCAGGGCCGGATATAGGTTTCAGTACTCGAGCCAATAGCCATTGTTGTGGTGGGGTGTTGTCCTCATGGATAATGACTAGTTGGCCTTCTTTAATGTTTGGCTGTGCGTTTAGCCACTTTGTGCGTTGCTGAAGCGACAATAGATAATCTCGGGACCACAATTCCCAAAACTGTTGCTTTAAAAACGCAATACGCTGCCAACGGGTGAGCGACGATTGTTTTGTGACATCAAAGATTTCGTCTGGAATTGCGATTAACGAAGAACCAATAAGCAGATGACCTGGAGTAAGCGCCTCGCCGTCATTTGGGTCGTCTGACATCGGTGTGATAGGGCGAGAATTTAAAATTGATTCTACCTCTGTTACGAGGGTCTGCAACTCTTCGAACGTCAGACATGCTTGGCCGATGTTTTTCAGGAGCAACGTTTTGGTAGATTTAACTGCTGCCTCCCACAGTCCACCAAAGTGGGGGGCACGAGGGGGTATAAAACAAAATTCAAATCCGTTTTGTCTGGAGAACGTTTTCATTTCGTGGACAACTTCATCGCGAAAAAGTGTGGCTTTGAGCTCTGCCAATTTATTGTGAGCCCCAACAAAATTCGTAGCATTGTCGCAATATATCTTTTGGGGTATGCCACGTCGTGCCACGAAACGCTTGAGACATAAAATAAAGTTGTTTGTTGACAAGTCGGAAACGAGCTCCAAGTGTGTTGCTTTTGAGCTAAAGCAAACAAACACAGCGATGTAAGTCTTGTATGGCACTTTACCCCGAATACGATACGAGGTTGAAAATGGTCCACAAAAATCGACACCACAAAAATGGGCGTTCAGCTCGAAGACGATCAGCTGGCAAATTTCCTATAATTTGCTCCATCAATTTGGGCCTGTAGCGGAAACAGTGCACGCATTGTCGGACTACATTCCGAACCACGTCTCTAGCGTTGACTATCCATATCTTTTGCCTCACGATGCCCAGTAAAACCTTCGGACCTGCGTGCAAATGTTTGCGATGCAAATGTTCAATGTACAACTTGACAAACCGATGGTTTTTGGGCAACAAAGCAGGAAAACGAGCGTCGTATGGTATAGGTGCGTTGGAGAGTCGACCACCAACTCTTATTAAAATTACAAAGCCATAGCCGACTTCAGTTTTATGCAAGAATGGCGTTAATTTTTGCAGCGATGGGTGAACTAATTTCCCCTTCTCAAGTGCGGTGATGTCATCTTTAAAAGTGGCTTGTTGTATATGGGCCACAATTCGCCAAAATATTTGATCCATTTCACAGGGGCTAATATGGACTAGGTCCTTGAGCTTCAACGAACGGTTTACTGGGCATCTATTAAATAAACGAAAGATATAAGCAATTATTCGAACAATTTTAAAATATGATGAATGCTTATCAATTATTTCCTCTGTGATTGATGGTGTGACGTCAGAACACTTGAAGGCTGCAGACTTTCTACACTCGATTGGATCCACGGATGTTGCTTCTTCCATTTTAGGCCATTTAGAGGGATTCTCTTGCAGAAAAGCTGGACCACTGAACCATATCGTATTGGGCAACTCTTCAGCGCTACAACCACGAGAGACGATATCAGCCGGGTTACTTTTTGAAGGAACGTGTCTCCAAACGACATCTCTTGTTTGTTCTTGCAGCTCTGAGACACGATTGGCGACGAAACATTGTAGTGTTGACGAATGCAATTTTAGCCATTGCAGAACTATTTTGGAGTCAATCCAAAAATAGGTCGATGATACAAATTTTTCAATTTTAGGTTTAATTTTGTGCCACGTTTTGCTTAATAAGACGGCAGCACATAATTCAAGACGAGGCAACGACTGGGCTTTTATTGGAGCGACCTTTGACTTGGCGATTAGCAGAGTTGTTTTGTACGTACCTTGGTCGCTAACTCGATAATAAAGACAACAACCATATGCCCGTTGAGAGGCGTCAGCGAATCCATGGATTTCTCCTTGCACGTCGAGGAATGTCAATACATATCGAGGCACTTGAATATGTTTAACCAATTTTAGGTATTTTTGTATGTGCAACCAAAGATTTTTAAGCTGACCAGTTATAACATCATCCCAGGCAAAATTCTGGACCCATGTTTCCTGCAGTAGAATTTTGCAGCGAATTACCACAGGACTTAAAATTCCGAGCAAATCGTAGATTTTGGAAACAACGGATAACATGGACCTCTTTGTAGGAACAGAGACTTCGGGCAACTCGAATCTGAAGCAAAACATATCAACCTTAGGCTTCCAAGACATACCTAAGGCTTTGGTGACGTCATCTTCAGCTATATTAATGATGGTGTCATCGTCGTGAGCCTCCGAAATCGCGCTGCAGTTACTATTCCATTTAGCTAGCTCGAGCCCATGCAAACGCAGAATGTGGACTAATTCAGCTCTTTTAGTGAGTAGGGTGTCGACATCGTTCGCGCCAGTGAGTACGTCGTCTACGTAGAGGTCTTCGCGAAGAACCTTTGAGCCAATAGAGAAGGAGCCACCATATTTTTCTGCAATGACAAACAAACTTCGAATTGCTAAAAATGAGGCAGACGACAAACCATATGTGACAGTGTTGAGTTGAAACACTTTTATTTCTTCCTCCTTGCGGCTTCTCCATAATATGAGTTGGTACCTTCGATCTCTTTCGTCGATACGAAACTGGCGATACATTTTCGAAATATCAGCGGTGAGAGCGTATTTATTTAATCGAAACGAAAAAAGTGTGGTGATAAGGTCCTGCTGTATTGTAGGGCCGACCATAAGTATATCATTCAACGAATGATTCGACGAAGTTTGAGCCGACGCATCAAAGACCACTCGTATTTTTGTTGTGGTGCTTTGTGGCCTGAGAACACAATGGTGAGGTATGACGTAATTCGGACTACGTAGCGAGCTGTGATAAGGCGACATGTGTCCCAATGGCAAGTATTCCTCCATGAACTCCACATACATAGATTTTAAGACCGAATCACGTTCTAAGCGTCTTTCGAGCGATAAAAAACGCTTTCGAGCTATTTCGAATGAGTCTCTTAATATATTAGGCGATTTGTTAAACGGTAGACGTAGTTGAATTCTATTGGCCTGATCGATGCAAACGTTTTCTACAAAGTGCCGTTCACACGATTCTTCTTCAAGTGAATATTTTGATGGGGAACTTATATATTCCTCCACTTCCCAGAATTTATTTAACATTGACTCAAGGTTGCAAGTTGAAGTGCTTGTTGCGAGATTACAGGTGGGCAACGACGATTTCAAAGTTGGAGCAAAAGTGCCACCGACAACCCAACCAAACTCTGTATTGGTGAGACAAGGCATATTACTCCCCAGCGAAATACGACCATCGAGCAACAAGTCAAAAAATATTTCGGTGCTAATAAGCAGATCTACATGCTGCGGCTTATAGAACATAGGGTCTGCAAGTTCTACGGAACTGGGTATCTGCCAATGTGACGTCTGAATGTACTCACCAGGTTGTCGAGCAGCTATAGACTTCGTAACAGCAAAACTTGAGGACCACTGGAACGAGGTTACACGGGATTTGATCGTAGCAGCGACACATGACCTTATCTTGGTTCGAACTTCACCAATTCCGGATACTTCTTGGTTGTATGGCTTTAACTTCAACTGGAGTCTTTTAGCCGTTTCTTCTGCAATGAAATTTATCTCGGAACACGAATCAAGAAGAGCTCTTACCGGCTGAAATGTGCCATAGCTGTCCAATATAAGCACTACTGCGGTTGGGATGATCGCTCGCTTAAATGATCGTACTACCAACGATACTGGGTTATGGTTGGTTGAGGTAAGTTGAGTCGGAGCCTGTTGAGACGTTGATGGGCCAGCTTGTTCAGGACCACTAAATTTATGTAATAACGTATGATGCGATGACTGACAAATTCTACAACGAGATTTGGATGAGCACTTCGATACTAAATGCCCCTTGCGAAGACAGTTTATGCAATGTCCGCTACGCTTTACAAAGTTAAAGCGTTCTAAAACAACGAGAGACGAAAACGATGAACAAGTTGATATATTGTGCTCGGATGAGTTACAATAACCACAATTCGAATTTGAATTCACAAATGTATGGGAGGGCCGACTAGAACCTGATTTTGGTTTCGCAATCTTCTGGTTTTCAATTCCATTTATCTTTCTTCCATGGCTCTCAAGAAATTGACATCGATGGCTTAAAGTGTCGTAACAGGTGTCCCAAGATGGCAGCATTTTAAAATCCTGCTTCTCATCATAATTTTCCTTCGTATCAGCGTCCACTTTAGATAACACCATGTAAACCAAAATGGCGTTCATGATGTCCATTTCTGAGCCGAGCGACAACAACGAGCCACGAATAGCAGCTACAGTGTCAATAATATTCCTTAACGAACCACTATCACCTTTGGGCATCGAAGTAATATTGAAAAGAGCGTTGATGTGTTCCAAGAAAATCAGCACCTTTCCATCAAATCGAGGCAACTTTAACGAGGGTAGACGATTGGGATTTCAGCCGCCAGCTATTGAAGCGTTGAAAAAACTGTGGTCCATCGATGTAGAGCCACGATTTTTATTCAGCAAAATCATTATTTTAGCTTTAGCTGCAATAAAAATGTCCTCCAACTCACTTCTCGAATTATCGGTGGAACTATGTTTTTCAATCTGTCCTTGGATGAAACAAAGTTGCTTAAAATATCACTCCAATATCTGCAAACGGCAATCCAAAATGGTGGGGTCAACTTTATCGCCATCTTTTTCAACCTTCTTATGAAGGTTAGTTATATTCCGCTTCATGTCGCTGCGTTGCAATTTGAGCGACGCCAATTCTGAGCCACTCGCAGGTACATCTTCAGCTAATGCTTCAACTTTGTCGGTAGACATTTTGTTTTTCACGTCAAGTACTTAAAACACGAACCAATAATATAGAGCCGAAAAATTAAAGCGCGAAACACTTATTGCGACGCCTCAAATCGAGTATATATTTCCCGTTAGGATACTGCCGAAAATATGTACGGGAATGTCTATGGTAACAAAACCGTATTTGAACCACTTTAAAGAGCGAGCTAACGAACCACTATTGCCAAATTCGAAAGGAAAGGTTCCAGCTATAGAAATCACCGAAGTAAAATTTCTTCCACAAAAAAAATATACACGGCCGTAATAAAATTGTGTCTCAAAATTTCGCAGTGGCAGCAGCAGCAAATTCCTTAACTGAAGCGACGTAATTCCAACGATGAGTTAACTCCAACGACGAAATGATGAAAATAATTACGTCTCTCCCATGAAGGCACGAAATAATTTTGTGCTCCCCGACACAATTCGAAACACTTTATTTTGTTTTTTAAAATAAGCTAATTTTATTACGAACCGTCCTGCCACGGTCGCCAAAATGTTGCACAGAAACACTTTTCTATTGTTATTTAAAATTAAACACACTTTATTTAATTTTAATTTAACTCAGTTTGGTCCTTTCTTTATTATGTGGCTCTGTGGCTCTTTTCTGTTCACAATTTTCTTCTGTCTATTATAAACAATTCTAAACTTATGGCTCTTTTAACAATCACTTCTTTTTCTGTGATATGTTTCTCAACTCAATAACAACTGAACTGAAACTGTAAGTCGTCGGACCACTAAACATTCGACAAAAATCAGACAGTTATTCTAAGCAGCGAAAGCAAAGGGAATAACAATAACAATGCAGCGGCTGAATAGAACATTGGAAGTAAATAACTTCAAATCGCGCTGTTGTTGTTATTCTTCTTTGAATCGAAGATGTAAACATCTAACGACAATGACTACATAATGGTCAAACGGAACCATATTATGTATGTATGTATGTTGGTGCTGCTGTGACAATAATAGAAAAACAGTATTAGGGTGGCCCGGAATACAAGTTTACAAATAATTAATATTATATAAAATAAAAATTTATAAAATAAATGATGGAGGGCGATCTTATCCGACAGTTTGGTATATTAGATTTATTGAGATAAAAACAAAGAAGGTGACAGATTCGGAGATTGTATCTGCCTGCATAATTTTTTTTTGTTATATGCATACTTACATTGTGTTATAATGGTCCTAAAGCTGAAATATTACACAAAGAAATTATTTTAATAAGAAAATTAAAACTAATTTTGTCTAAGACCATGAACTCGAAGTCTATAAAATAATAAAAAATACATTCGAATGTTGATCACTGATTTATAATACATAACATATTCCATTATTAATTAATTTAACAAATATATAATTTAATACATCTAAGAATATATATAATATAATATAAATATTAATGCTAATCAGCACTTTGTGTTTATATAAAATTAATTTATGAATTAATAAGATCTTATCAACTGCCAATATTGGATTATTTAGAAATATTTGAAAATATATTTGTTATTGTTCTACTGTAGTTTATCTGCGCGATATTTTATTTTGAATCAATATAGACGATGGCCTATTGTTTGATATATTTTTAAATTATATGTAATTTTGATTTGTGAAATCTTTCATGCTCAAAAACGCGACAAAAACATAGTATCATACCTCCCCAGTAAGAATGAAATGCTTTACGCTTGAATAAAAATTCGAAATATTGAAAACTTATTTCCAAATTGGATGCTTAAACAGTGCACATAGAAGGTGTTTTTGATAATGCTACCTTTGACTGTATGTGCAGTTCTGCTCGTCGTCATGGTGTAGATACTGTACTGGTTAATTTTATTCATTCAATAGGAGTATTGTGTTGATAAGGGCGCAGGATCTATGTTGGGTATTAATAAGGGTTGCCCTGAGGGGGTGCGTAATCCCCCCAATACTCTAATGTATGGTCATTGACTCTTAGCACATCGCCCTAAATGACTCTTATGTCTACTCTGTGGCATACCCAAATAATGTAATCTGCGTAATTGCAGGAATAACTCTGGTCTGCAGGAAACTGCAGTATACTCTGAATAAGATTTAAACATGGTATGAAGCAAATGGACTTTCAGTCAGCCCCGTTAAAAGTAGTCTAGTTATATCTGTTTCTATACCGATTAGTTGGTTTACTAATCGGTTGCCGATTCCTTGGGTGCAATACCGAAGGATCGTGATGATGACTTCAAGTGCAATACTGAAGTCTGATATCTCTTTGGGTACAGTACCGAAAGAGTGTTGTGGCTAATCAAGTATTATTCTTGAATTAACCTTGTGGTTGATAATTGGCGACAAAGAAAACACTGTTGACTGTTTGACTTCAAAAGTATATCTCAATTTTTATTTATAAATTGATTGAATTTATATTATAATTTTGATTACGCTAACAAAAAAAATATATTTGTGGTGTCTGCAATTATGTGCAAGGCACCAGCGTTTGTGCGTACGTAGGGCAAATTAATACTTTAGCCCGCACGTGTACGGAAATGCTGATGAGGCTTCACACGCTGTATATCCGTTCATCGGGTGTACTGCTTATTCTGCGTTCACGAGCGGGCATTGGTGATGGGAATTGCTGATTGGAGTTTTGCGTTGGAGCAGGTACAAACATCCTCCCGCCTGTTGAGCATATTCTCAACTTCGAATTAAATGCTGTTTGCGCGAACCCGTACTCGAAAATCTGGAGCTCGTCGCCTCTTTTGCTTCGAATATCGCTGGTAAGAGATCCAGATAAGACAGATCAATGTGATGAGCAAGCTGATATATCCAATGCTGAACTGATGGACTTCTCGGCTCTTAAGCGGTAGATCCATTTGCTCATTGTTTTGCAATTGTTGCACATGTTCATGTAGTACTTGAATATCGTCCGTCAGGTTGGACTGGTGTTCTAATGAGTGTGTTGCAGCCATTATATAATCTGCGATCAACTCAGTTAGATTCACTTTCGATATGATTGTGCTGGTGACCTTTGAAACATATGTCCGATGTGCCATTATGGTTGTATACTCATCTCTTATGGTGCATCCTTGTCTCAAGGTTAAGGTTCCTATTCCCTCCAGTAATTCTGTAAGGATATCTGAACCGCAAATGACGCTGATTGTACGAGCTGGCTGTGCGATGTAGATCCATGAGTTTTCTTTAAGTAATGGAATCCATTGAGGTGAGTCGTGTGTGCGATGAACCTTGCAGCTTTTTGGGTTTGGAGTTTGACATAATATTTCCATCTCACATAGTCGATTGGTTGATGTAATGCGATGTGTTGGATGTAATTGCTTGCATACATGCATATTAGAATTGAATGCAGTGCATGTTGACAATTCTCCTGCTGATAACGAATAATATTTGTCTCGATGTAGATTAGTGACTATATACTCGATTGTCCCTTCCAACATGAGAATTCCACTGCCTCCCAAAATAGGTAGTCGAGTCACATGTACCAATTCGAATGGTTCTTGATTAGTCAATGGTAACTTAAGACGCACAATCATCTCAGTTGGCGTGATGCGTGCTTCCACAGAGATGAGTTTAAGGATCTCAATGGTATTCTTGCTGGGAACTTGTAACGTTGGTGGGAGATGGTCTTTGATTGCTCTCAGTTGTTGTTGCAGCTGAGACGGATACAGCAGAAGAGGATTGAGCTGTCCATGATGTGTGTCCGTCAGTTCATCTAAAAACAGCTCTTGATTTCGTTGGTAGTCCTGCATAGCCATAAGTACTCGACCGGACATCGCATTAAACATTTCGGCTATTGCATGGTGAGATTCTGACTTTGTAAAGTTGTCCTGCTGGCTATATAAATATTTTATTTGCTTGTGTAGTTGTTGAATTTGATCGTCAGATTTCTTTAAAATATTGCTAGTGGAGTCAATTACCGATGTTTGGTTTCGAATTAGGTGCAGAAGATGTTCTTCGTTGCGGGATATGCCGTTTATCGTTGCAGACATTTCTTTAGCATAGTTGGAGTCCAAAATTCCAAACAACGCATTAGACAAGCTTCCAACAATTGCTAATGGAGCGTCTCGCCGTTGACGATGGATTTGTTCGTCGTATTGTAAGTACTCATCATCTTGTTGGATTAGCTGCCATTTATTACGGAACTGGTCCACAGTTTTCTCACAATTAATTGCACCGCTTTGGATACGTGAACACGCTCGCTGCATTGCAGTTATTCCTTGCATTATGTTGTTGCGCTCAAGCCAATATTGGGACATATTGTAATACACAACTATATTCCAATCTGTTGTTGTTAAGTAAGTCAGACCCATTTTTTCGAAATATAGTCCTGTTTGACTTCCGAAAGGTACCTTAGTAAGGGGGTCATCACCTGCTACTAGAGCAATTAGAAAGCATATGCATAGCAACAATACTGACGAGGGTGACACAGATCGTCTTCGCTTAGCTGGTGTATGACTTATGCCGTCTTTGAGATTTGTGGCTTCTTCTACTGGAGCTGGATGCTTATCAGGTTGTTCTACTGGATTACTTTCGGTAGACATATGTAATGGCGCGAGTAAATGGACGCCTCTTCTGGTGAGGCCTGTTGAAGTTCGAATTTCCGCTACTCGCACTAGGCCGTCAGCGCCAGGAAATGTTTGAGTTACTCGACCAAGCCGCCATTTAATAACTGGCAAGTTATCCTCCTTCATTAATACCATTGTACCAGGCTGTAAATTATGACGCATGGTCTTCCATTTGTAGCGATGCTGGAGTTGGTTTAGATACTCCTTACTCCACCGACTCCAAAATTCCTGTTTCAACCTTGTGACTAAGTCCCACTGCTTCAGTAAATTTATGTTCAGATTCTCAGTGGGCTGGTCGACAACGCTTGTCAATGGTGCACCTGTTAAGAAATGACCTGGAGTTAATGCTGCGTAATCGTGTGGATCATCTGACATAGGAGTCAGCGGCCGCGAGTTAAGAATGGCTTCTATTTCAACCATAACTGTCTCTAACTCTTCGTATGTTAATCGGGCATTGGACAAACTTTTGTAAAATAGATTCTTTGCCGATTTAACCGCTGCTTCCCATAAGCCGCCAAAATGTGGCGATCTAGCAGGTGCGAAATGAAACTCGATTCCCTTGTGTGCGCAGAATTTCATCAGCTGTGATTTGGTATCTACGTTGTGGATGATGTCCGCAATCTGTCTCAATTGATTTCGTGCTCCTACGAAATTAGTCGCGTTGTCACAATGAAGATGCCGACAGTTCCCTCTTCGGCTCACAAACCTCTTCAAGGCTCCGATAAAGGCGTTGGTCGTAAGGTTGCTTACCACTTCAATGTGTACGGCCTTAGTTGCAAAGCAACAAAATATCGCCACATAACACTTTTGTGGCGTCTTTCCCCTTTGATTGTAATGAAATTTAAATGGCCCACAAAAATCGACTCCAGCGTGAGTGAAAGGTTTATTTGGTTGAACCCGCGATGCAGGTAACTGTCCCATGAGTTGCTGCAATGGCTTCGGCATAGCTTTAGTGCAAGATACACAGTTTTTCACGATTGATCTGGCTATTGTTTTCGCATTAACCGGCCAATAAGCTTCCCGTGTCGCTGCTACTAGACCTGCTGGGCCAACATGCTTGTTATCAATGTGGATGTGTGTCATCAATATTTTAGTGATATCACTCCGATATGGCAATAGGGCTTGATATTTTGCTTCATGTGGGAGGGCTGAATTTGCTAATCGTCCTCCTACCCGCATAATGTCGTCTTTATCCAGAAATAGTGTAAGATCACCCATCCCCCTTCCAACTGATTTGTTGTGCTTGAGAAGTTTATATTCAGGATTGAATGCTTGTCTCTGCAGGTCCTTGATTATAGTCTGAGTAGCACCTTTAATTTCTTCTGCGTCGAGGTCGATGGATGTTGGAACTGGCATATTACGACAATTTTTAATGAATCGAAGTGCATATGCGGTGACTCTTTGAAGATGTGTCCATGAATTTCGATGATCAATCATTGAAGTAAACGACGGAATCTGTGACGTAGTAAGACATACCTGTCTCTTTTCTAATTCTGTGGTTGAAGCCGCTGGCCACGATGACGGTGGTCCGTATAGAAACAGTGGTCCATAAAACCACATGCCTTGTTGTTTGAATTGACCCGGGTTGATGCCTCGTGAGATCATGTCTGCCGGGTTTTTGTCTGTAGGTACGTGACGCCATTGTTGCTTCACCGTTACTTCTTGTATAGCTGCCACTCGATTTGCCACAAAGGTGTGGTAGGAAGACGAACTGGCAGAGATCCAGGCTAGCGTCACTTCAGAGTCAGACCACAGAAAGCATTCGCCTGTCCATTGTAAAATATGTTTTACCCTGTCCAATAACTGGGCTGCTAACCGTGCAGCACAGAGCTCCAGCCGAGGGAGCGTTTGTTGTTTTGGTGGTGTAGTCTTTGATCTAGAACACAACAGCTGAACGCTCACAGATCCATCTGTTTTTATCGACCTTGCATAAATAACAGCTCCATAGGCCTGCTCGGATGCATCGGCAAAAGCGTGTAATTCTCTCTGATGCACATTGTCCTTTGTGGTTGGAAATACGTAGCGTGGAATTTGCAAGTTTTCAAGTTCCTGGATATTTTCTCTAAACTGGCTCCAGAAGGTATGCAAGTCCATAGGGAGTGCTTCGTCCCAGCTTAATTTTAGACGCCACAGCGATTTCATGAATATTTTTGCACATGAGACAACTGGTGACAAAAAACCTATTGGGTCGAAAATATGCGCGATGTCCGACAGTACTTGGCGTTTCGTTATTTTGGCTGTTGTGCTCCATTTGGTCCTTATTAGGAAGTAATCAGTCGCAGGTTGCCACGTTAAACCAAGCGTTGTGATGGTAAAACTATCGTTGTCAAAATTCAATTGGATTGCTCGATCCTCTGCGTTGATGTTCGTTAACAGTGTTTTATTACTCGCACACCATTTCCTCAACTTAAAACCTGCTGACTTGGTGAGGGAGTTCAATTCCTCCTGTACACGCAAGGCCTCTGCTAACGTGTCGGCTCCACTCATAACATCGTCCACATAAAAATCTCGTTGTAAGCATCTGGAGCCGTGCGGATATTGTGTGCTATGTTCCTTGGCTAATATGCGTAGACATTTTATCGCCAAATATGGTGCCGATGTGACTCCATAAGTCACTGTGTTTAATTGGTAACTTTTCAGAGGTTCGCTTGGCGTGTTCCTCCACAAGATTAGTTGATGCTTGCGGTCAGCTTCGTTCACGATAATTTGTCTGTACATTTTCTCGATATCTGCTGTAAAAACATATCTGCGTACTCGAAATCTCAAAAGAACCGCAAATAAGTCTTCTTGAAGTTTTGGACCTGGTAGTAGCACATTGTTCAATGATACATTTGTTGACGTCTTCATTGATGCGTCGAACACGACACGCAACTTTGTGGTGGTGCTGTCTGGCTTCAGAACGCAGTGGTGTGGTAAGAAGTAGTGGGGTTGGTTTATGCTTCCGCTAACTTCTTCCATGTGACCTAGCCGCAGGTATTCCTCCATGAAGGCCGTATACTGCATTTTGATGACGGGGTTTCTTTGCAATTTACGTTCGATGGCGTAAAAGCGTTGTAATGCGATAGCTTTCGAGTCTCCAAGAGGGCTTGCGTTATCAACGAAAGGCAAGCGCACAACGAACTGTCCGTTCGCTGCTCGACACACCGTTTGGTTGAAAAATGCTTCGCAAGTTCTTTCTATCGCTGTTAGCGGCGGGCTGTTGGTGTCAAATTCTTCTAGCTGCCAGAAACGCTCGATCTGTTGGGTTAATGATTCATCTTCATTCGTAACTCCAATACCGCAGAACGTAGTCTCAGCTGTTGATGGAACTGTGATGTGTCCACCAAGCACCCATCCGAACACGGTGTTTTGCAATATGGGGAGTCCGGTTCCCAATTTGATTTGGCCGACTACTAGCAATTCCAGATAACATTCGTTGCCTATAAGAATGTCAATTGGACCTGATTGATTAAACTCCGGATCAGCCAATTGAATATTTTTAGGAATAGGCCAGGCTGTCACGTCGAAACTCTGTGTTGGCAGTGGATGTGTAATTTTTGGCAGTATGACAACTTCAATTCGGGCTGAGTAACTAGTCAATCGTGACTCAAGTTTAATGTTGGCTCGGTGAGTAGCGCGTTGTTGAATTTCCCCAATTCCATCAAAGTACTGCGGATTGTATTGTGTTGGTAATCCGAGCTTCTTTGCCAACCTGTCCGTAATGTAGTTTGTCTGCGAACCGCCGTCCAAAATTGCACGGCATTGAAATTCATTGCCACGGAAGTCATTGACTTTTAAGACGACAGTGCTCAACAGCACATGTTTCACGCCCGCACGATTGACCGGGGACACTAATGAAGTGGTGAGTGGTTTTTCTATGGCACTGGAATAGCTCTGTAACTCCACGATAGGCTCACTTACGAATGTTGTGAGTGTCTGAGATGACCCTTGACTGGACTGACCCGAGTTATTGGATGGGCCCTTAGCTAGCTGTTGATCAAAATGCACTAATGAGTTGTGCTTCTTGTTGCATTTGGTGCATCCTCTCATTGAACAAGTTTTTGATGTATGACCATTTCTCATACAATTCGCACATAACTTGTGTTGTTTAATTATATCAAAACGCTGATGCGGCGTTTTCGCCAAGAATTGTGCGCATGCAAACAGTTGGTGATTGCCTTTGCATACGAGGCAGCCCGTTGCGGCCTTGGTTGCTGAGAATAGCGTTGAATGATATTTCGCGTTTGTCGATTTATTGTTGATAATTTTGTGTTGTGGTTCTCGGTCTTCACATGATTGAAAACGTTTTTCTAAGAATTTCAATAGGCGGTCAATGGGTTGGAACGCCTGAGGCTGATCTAGCGTCAATTCATACTCGGATCTTGACGTTTTATCTAACTTCTGCAATAAAAGATACTCCAAAATTGTGTGGAAGCTATCTACGGGAACTCCTTGGCTTTTTAACGCGTAAATGCATTCCTTGGCTGCATCGTGTATAGTTTTAAGCGTTGAGCCCATTTCACTGCTAGCATTCTTTATATTAAACAGCTTGCTATAGATAGTTTTAACCAATTTGCGTTTATTGTTAAACCTATCGCACAAGATTTGCCAGGCTGCGTCATAGTTTTCCTCGCATGCTGGCAAGTGACCGATGAGTGCTTTAGCTTCTCCGGTTACATTGGCAGCCAAGTAGAACATTTTTTGTGTGTTGCTTATTGGCTGAGTATGTATCATCTTAACATACAAATCGCGAAATGGTATCCACGTTGAATAGCTACCGTCAAAAACTGGCAAGGTAACTTTAGGCAAATGCACATTCAATGCCTGTGGTATGGTGTGGATTGGCGAGGAGTTGCTCGGTGTACTGACTGGAATATGTTGTCGTAACTTAATGAGTACGTTTTGAAGCGCATCTTCGATCTCGTAGAATTTGTCCGCATCATAACCATCAATTTCCGCCAGGTTTGTTCGTTGCCATATCCATTGGTTATTTTGCACCAGATTATCGTGGTAACGTATCAATAGTTTTGTTTTGATATCATAGTACACTGGTGGATGTGACTGATCAGTTTCCGAGTGCACATCCCCAATGACTCGAGAAATTGCACGCACCAACGCCTTTTGCTGCCGTACTAGGGCTAAGAGTCCATCGCCTTCCTGATGGCTGGTCCGCGGTGTGCTGTCCTTGCGGTTAGAGCCTCCTTGATGGACGTGCAAGGGAACTTCAAGTTGCACTGGCGTTTTACGCTTCTCTCCTTCCTCATTGATGATGTGCTGTAATTTGGTGAACAGCCAGTCGTAGAGGTTTGCTACGTTGCCTCTATAATCCTGTTTGAAGTACTCATGATTAACTTCGTCTAGCTCGAGTACGAGATGATGTTGATGTTCGAACGTAGACCATGCCTCCTTCAGAGTCTTCATGCGTTTACTGGCATATTCGATGGTTTTACGGTCTTGTGTGTCCTTTTTAAAGTTGCTCACCAGTTGCTCTATTGCCGAGCCCACTTCATACTGTGCCCTGGTCAACTTGTCCAACTGCTCAATTGTTTCTTGGTGATGCGCCATCCTTCAGAATCTCGCCTTGTGGTAAACAGGAGATCGTGAGTTCTTATCTCGCCGGGGCCTCCAAAATGTTTCTATACCGATTAGTTGGTTTACTAATCGGTTGCCGACTCCTTGGGTGCAATACCGAAGGATCGTGATGATGACTTCAAGTGCAATACTGAAGTCTGATATCTCTTTGGGTACAGTACCGAAAGAGTGTTGTGGCTAATCAAGTATTATTCTTGAATTAACCTTGTGGTTGATAATTGGCGACAAAGAAAACACTGTTGACTGTTTGACTTCAAAAGTATATCTCAATTTTTATTTATAAATTGATTGAATTTATATTATAATTTTGATTACGCTAACAAAAAAAATATATTTGTGGTGTCTGCAATTATGTGCAAGGCACCAGCGTTTGTGCGTACGTAGGGCAAATTAATACTTTAGCCCGCACGTGTACGGAAATGCTGATGAGGCTTCACACGCTGTATATCCGTTCATCGGGTGTACTGCTTATTCTGCGTTCACGAGCGGGCATTGGTGATGGGAATTGCTGATTGGAGTTTTGCGTTGGAGCAGGTACAAACAATATCTATTAGAAGGAGGAAGATCGAAAGTTTCGTTCAGCCAAAACTCAAGGGGTCACAATTCAGTTATCCAGGGAGATGAAATATCGTGGAGTGGTCCTTGATAGTAAGCTCTCTGGAAATCACACTTTGCACTAAAAGTAGCAAAAGCACTGGAAACTTTCTGATGGGTTCCAGGACACATTGACATTATGGGGAATGCAGTCGCGGATAAACTTGCGAATGAAGGATCTGTCACTTTTGGTGGGAGAGACTGCAAACTTCTGGTAGGACTCGTAGGATCCACTGATACTTGTTCACAGGTTTGGTAGATTGAAAGAAAACTAAAAACAGAATGCCAAATATAGAACAATACATGTATTGTGGCCTTTAACAATTAACCTACGGGAATGCATCTCTATAGCAAGTATCGGTAATAGTGCAGGAAATTGAGCCAGTTAACCGGAACACCAGTTTTCATATAGTTCCTTCAATGAAAGGTAATATTTCGAAACAAAAATTCAAATTTACAGGGAAAGAAAATACCGTGCAATAGAATCGCACTTCAACAAAAATAGTAAAAGTACCAGCTAAATAGTCTTTGGAAGATGAGCGTGCAAATTGAAAAGTAATAAAGCTCACACTGTTTGTGGTATGTAATACTTATTGCATCGCGCAGTCACTGTCTGTAGAGGAACCTCGCAATACAAAAGGCCCAGTGCAATGATTAAATTGCCAAGACTATTACCATACCAAAAAATATTATATCCTAAGCACAATATTCGTTGATTGAGATGATCTTGATCATTCGTCACAATGCTCTGCAGTCAAATCTAAAGCTTATGTCCAAAAAATTCTTTAACATTCCCCATATACATTGTCTTGAAAAATAAACCCTCAAACACCAGCAATTAGAACGCAAGAGCAGCTTGTAATAATATTCGCCGGTCACGATAGTAGTCTGATTTTTCTTATACAAATATAGTAAATACTAAAATTAATGCTTATATGTATCATGAAATCCCATTGCAACATGAATCCCCAAAGTATAGAATCTAAGCTTACACAATATTTAATACCACAATGAAAGAGGTTATAAAAAGGCAAAAAAATTAATGCTAATGGCATCCGTCAGCATAAATAAGAAACAGTAAACATTTTATCCTCAAATAAAATGATTATGTCTGAATCTCATCTTACAAAAATATTAGATTTTTCCATTCCGCAATGCAAATTACTTATGACGAAGTACTCTGATGGGAAGGCCGACGGTATTACAGGGATATTAATTAAAAAACGCATTAAATTCTATTTTTTTCAAGGCTATACAAAATACTAACTTCGACCCACTACTATAGAAATTAAATTTCGTTAGAGAACATAATCCTAGTTTCTGCCCCCAAAGTTATCAATCACTGAACTCTAGTTTATTGATTTTTTTGAATGATTGGAAAAAATTGTTGGTAGTAGGTGGGTTTCCTACCTGATTAACCTCAAAGGAAATTAATGAGTATTTTATAAACTTACTTAATGAGTATTATATACTTACATGACCTCATAAAATACTATATCTGCACTGCACTTGCTCAATTGTTTCATGCACTTGCTCAATTGTTTCATGTTTCCTCCGAAAGCCAAATTGGCGACTTGGGATCTAGTTGTCAACATATGGCTCCATCTTCTTCAAAAATATTCTTTAAACTTATATCCCTATGATTTCTAAGGGCTTCTCTTAGATATTGATCAGCTTCAGCTAGTTTTTGCTTCAACATAAATGATCGAGACCTTTGCCATTCTTTTCTAATATGTATTTTCTCTCTTGCCAGCGCGTCAATATCTCCGGAAGTAACAGATCTTTTGGAGTATTAAGATGACTTAGTTGCAGCAGTTGCATGCAAGCCGAAACTAGGAATGCGCTAAGTTCGTCAACAAGGAAGTCTATATTCCCTGTTGTTTTTAACAGTGTATCTGTCATTATATTGCTGATAATATATTGACGATATTTTCATCATCATCATAATTGGCGTACAACTATTTCTGATCATTGCCGAGTTATTAGCCTTCGCCAGTCGTCTCTGCTTCGCGCACGCTGGCGCCAATTGGAAACACCAAGTGCAGCCAGGTCCTCTTGAACTTGGTCCTTCCAACGTAGTGGTGGTCTCCCCCTCCTGCGTCCGCCACCCGGCGGCATCGATTCAAACACTTTTTTCGCCGGAGCACTTTCATCCATTCGCACAGCATGTCCCAGCCAGCGCAGCCGCTGTGTTTTAATGCGCTGAACTATATCAATGTCGGCGTACAGCTCATACAGCTCGTTGTTCCATCTGATTCGATACTTTCCCAAAATGCATATAGAACCATAGATCCTACGAAGAATTTTTCTCTCGAACGCCCCCAAAGCTCGCTCGTTGTTTGTCATCGTCCAGGTTTCGGCACCATAAAGCAGGACGGGAAGGATGAGGGTCTTGTAGAGCGTAATTTTTGTTCGTCGAGAGGGGGCTCTGCTTCTCAATTGCCTACTGAGCCCAAAGTAACACCTGTTGGCAAGAGTGATTCTTCGGTTGATCTCCTTGCTGACATCGTTCGTGGTGTTGATGCTGGTTCCCAGATAAACGAAATCCTTCACAACTTCAAAGTTGTAGTCGCCAACAGTGACGTGTTGTCCAAGACGCTGAGACTCTTTGTGTGTTGACACCAAGTACTTCGTTTTGTCCTCGTTTACCGCTAAACCCACTCGCCTCGCTTCTCTCTCCAAGCCGGAAAATGCAGCACTCACGGAGCGGCTGTTATGGCCAATGATGTCAATATCATCAGCGTACGCCAGTAACATAACACTCTTGTGGAAGATAGTGCCTGTGCGATTAAGATCTGCTGCGCGTACGACTTTTTCCAACATTAGATTGAAGAAACCACACGTCTGAATCCTCGCTCTGTAACAAACGGCTCGGACAAGTCATTACCGATTTTAACTGAACCAGTGGTGGTGCTTAGCGTCATTTTGCCCAGCCGAATTAGCTTAGCACGGACGCCAAATTCAGACATATAGGCGCACGAAAAGGTGGTGTATGTCGATCTGCTTCTCTAGGGTTTTCTCCAGGATTTGGCGTAGTGTGAACATTTGGTCAATGGTGCCTTTACCAGGTCTGAAGCCACACTGATATGGCCCAATCAGTTCATTGGCGATGGGCTTCAGCCTTTCACAGAGTACGCTCGACAGGACCTTATATGACTCCTTACGGTGCTGTCGAATGCGGCTTTGAAATCGACGAAAAGGTGGTGTATGTCGATCTGCTTCTCTAGGGTTTTCTCCAGGATTTGGCGTAGTGTGAACATTTGGTCAATGGTGCCTTTACCAGGTCTGAAGCCACACTGATATGGCCCAATCAGTTCATTGGCGATGGGCTTCAGCCTTTCACAGAGTACGCTCGACAGGACCTTATATGCGATGTTCAGAAGGCTGATCCCACGGTAGTTTGCACAGATTGCCCTTCTTGTGGATTGGGCGGAGCACACTTAAGTTTCAGTTGCTGGGCATACATTCCTCCGACCATATTTTGCAGATGAGCTGGTGCATGCGTTTCGTGAGCTCATGGCCCCCAGCCTTGAATAGCTCCGCTGGTATACCATCAGCTCCGGCGGCTTTGTTGTTTTTGAGCCGCTTAATATCTAGCAAGACCCCGTCATAGTCGGGGGGCGCTACTTCATGTTCGTCGTCAGAAACTGTGGGGTCGGGTTCATCTTCATTGTTATCATTAGCGCTGTCTCTATTCAGTAGCTTCGAGAAGTGTTCCCTCCATAACGTGAGTCCGCTCTGGACATCCGTCACTAAATTCCCGTTTTCGTCTTTGCAGGAATTGGAATTGGCTCCGATCTTAAAACCTTCGGTTTGGCGCCTCACACGTTCGTTTTCGAGCCATATTCCTGCTGCCAAACATCTCGATACCCTCGCATTCTCTCTTTTCGGCTCCTCGTTTCTTGCGCCTAAAGAGACGCTTCTCTTCTCTTCCCTTCTCTTCTCTCGATATCGCTCCTTAGTAGCTCGCGTTGCAGCCGAGCGCAGGGTGAGTTGGTATGCTGCGTCTTTCTCTGCAGTGGCGTTGCGACACTCTTCGTCATACTAGCTGTTTTTCTTCGGACAGTGATAGCCAATCACCTCTTCAGCGGACGTGCGCATGGAGTGGGAAATAAGCGGCCACTGCGCGCAAATATTGAGATCATGGGGAGAATCCGAGAGCCGAGAAGCAAATGCGGTAGCTGTCTGTTGCGATTGTAGCTTTCCGACGTCAAGCTTCCTCTGCGAATTAGAGCGAACGTTTTTTGCCGTATTGAGGCGAGTGCGAACCTTAGCTACAACAAGGTAGTGGTCCGAGTCAATGTTGGCACCTCGGATTGTACGTATCTCTAACACGCTGGATGCATAACTGCCGTCGATCACAACGTGATCAATTTGGTTCCTGGTTTTATGATCAGGGGACGGTTTTATGTTCCGCGCTGCGGCGAAGTCGATCAGCCTCAAACCGTTTTCTGATGACTGCTCGTGGAGGCTGAACTTACCTACGGTTGGTTCAAAATTGCTTTCTTTGTCCACCTTGGCGTTGAAGTCACCTAGCACAATTTTTACATCGTGGCGGGGGCTTTTTCTAGTTGATCGTAGAAGGCATCCTTGGTGTTTTCGTCTTTCTCATCCGTCGGAGCATGTGCGCAGACTTGGCTGATGTTAAAGTATTTCGCCTTAATGCGGAGTGTGGCAAGCCTGTCGCCGACTGGGGTAAATCCCAGGACTTCATCTCGCAGTCGTTTGCTTACCACAAAACCTACACCGAGTCTGCGCTTCGTCGCATGGCAGCTGTAGTAGATGTCACATGTAGCTTTTTTTGAGCGTCCATGTCCCGCCCATCGCATTTCATAGAGTGCGGTGACGTCAGCTTTATATTTTTCGAGGACGTCAACCAGCTGGATAGAGGCACCTTCCCTATTAAGGGTCCGGACATTCCAGGTGCATATCCTTAAATCGTGTTCCTTATAACGTTTTCGGGGGTTGTCGTCAACAGTTGTGGGGTATTTCATCCGAGGCTTAAATCTTATATTCACTGGATTATTTTTTTTTTATGTGGCGGGTTCCAAGCCCAGCGCACAACTTTAAGCTAGGGATTTTTTTTTTGTTTGGTGGTGGTAACCCACTTCGGGGGTATGGGCGCTGCCATTGGTACCTATAGTACTCCTCCGCCACCGTTCCTACATGCGAGACCCCACCTGGCCTCTCACACTTTGATGAATCCTTCAACCGAATATGTCAGAGTGGCCTCACCAAAGCTCCCTCTCTCGTTGGCCCTGACCAAGGATCCCACATAGGTTGGTTATCACATCTTCACCTAGGTTCCTCAGGTTACAAGGGTGCACCACGTGGAGGTGAGAGTAGGAAGATATAAGAGACATGAGCCGTTAGTAGCAGGAAACCCTAACGTGAACCTGCCCCTCTTGGCACTGACGATATTTTAGCCAACTGGTTTTGCGGTTTGTTATTTTCATTGGCTGTGCATTACGCATGGGATGTTTCTGCAAGTTAATTATAACAGGGGAGTGATACGAGGATAAGTCGAACCATTCTTCCGCTGAGATGAAGTGTCGCTCAATATATCTAGTGACGCCAAAATCAACTAGAATCTGATGGCCATAAGGGGGGTTTACCACTTTAATTGTCATATTAATCACAGTTGTCATATTAAGTACAGCTGTCTTCCTTTTGAGTTTATAAGCCGAGAGTCCCAAACCATATGCTTAGCATTAAAGTATCCTGCTGCCAAAAATGTTGAGCCGAGTGTTTTGAAACAATCAGGAAATTGACCTTCAGTCATGTTGTATCTTGGAGGGCAATACACTGCGCTTATTATAATTTCATCACCCCACCACTGTAGCTAGACCGATGTTGCTTGCTCTTATGAGTATTCTTCGATTGCATGGTGTTTAAGATGGTTTTTAACTAGAATTCTTGTTCCACCACGTGCTTGACCATCTAGCCGATTTGTGTTGTAAAATTTATAGCCTAGTAGTTTAAAATAATTATTTGAGGTTAAATTGGTTGCAGATAGCAATAGTATGTCAATTTAATTTTTTTCCAGGAAATTGTGAACCTCGGTTTTGCGTTGGCATCCCAATGAAACATTTTTAAAATGATAATTTTTTGGATAAAAGTAATTGCATTAACTGATTTTGGGATTTGAAAAAATTCTTGAAACATTTTTTGCATGGTGTTTATGAATTCATAGTTGGCCGTATGATTAACAGAGCAATTACTACACATTTTGCTGCAGTGTTACTTTTGTCACGAGAGCATAGAGATGTTGGGTGTAGATTACCACAAACTACACAAACTGGTGTTAAATTGCAATACGACTTGCTGTGACTGTATTCCTGGCATTTGAGGCACTGCAATGGACCTTGCCTCTTACAGGGTTCCTCAACTACAATTCTTCAGTGTAGAAGGTACCTAAGTTTGTATATTGGATGCACTTGATATGTTGGTAGCTTTTCCTTTCTGGCTAAAGTTCAATTTGGAACATTGCTTCTCTTTTTTTATTTATATAGATATTAAGAACATATTTGGTGGGAAAGCCTGAACTTTTCAATGCCTCTTTAACTTCGTTGGAGTGAACATTGCTGTCTATACCCTTACTCACCACGCATATGCCTCTACTACTTTTCAGTTGGTAAGTATAGAATATTTTATTGCTACCTTCAAAATAAGCAATAAATTTGAGGAATCTGTTTTCAGTAGCTTCGTCTCATTTATGGCGCTTTTAAGTTTTGAGACGATGTAGAAATTGCTACCTACTAGGCGCGCTAATTCAACGACTATCTTGGTTGTACACTGTTCTCGAGAATATTTAGGTGGTTATTTAGATAGCTTGGCTGTAGTGTCAGAACCGCTATTTGTCGCAAAAAGAGCAAATCTATTTTGACCCAGAGGATTTGCTTGTTCTGTTTTTACAATATATGCGAATTGGCTAGTATTTTTATTTTGGGGACTACGTTTTCTTTTTGATTGTGGTCGTGCCTGTATAGCCGGCGATTATGTTTTTATTGCAATTTCATCAGTGTGTGTTAAGTTTTGTGTAAAAAGTTTTTTGCTTGTACTTACTCTGGGAGGAAGTGCTTTCAAAATATTTTGAGACAGCTTATTGTTGCTGTTTGTGCTGGTGTTTAATATAAGTGATTGCTTACTGTGAGTTTGTGTAGTATCAGGTGTTTTTGGCTGGGGAGTACGGCATTATGCATTCCAAGACGAGTTTAGTTGCACTTGTGTCTGGATAGAAGCGAGCGACTCAGCGGAGCCGACCACTTGAGGGGGCCCAGATGAAGGGGCCCACGAAGCATCGAGTAGATCTAGAGTAGGCTATTTAAGCGTTTGCTGTCGCTGTAGGGCTTCTTTTCTGGTATAGAATGGAGCAAGCTTGAAGCGCTCGCGTGAATTTTTCCGGAGCACTGTTCTAAGAGCGCTTCAGGCAAAGGTAGTGAAAAGTCAGGCTGAGACGGCACTGCAGACACACTATGAGAGCGCTCGTGGGCTGAGTAGGAGAGCGTAGCACTCATCCGTTGACCGTTGTAAACCGTTTGTTTATATTCACTTTTCAATTTCTTTCAATTTTTGAATTTTTAATGTAAATTGATTTCTTTTTTAATTTTAATGTTTTCTACGATGAGACTATTTATTAAGAATAAAAACAAATAAAACCGTACGAGCTTACTTCTTTACACGATGTAATCTAGCTTTATTATTTTAAATTTATTTATCGTTTGGGGCCGCGATTATTATTCGCCCATCATATAGTTTACCCTACGTGGTTCGCGTTTTCCGAAACTCTAAAAAACGTTGTAGTAAGTGAATTTCACTTAGTTTATTGGTGACTACTGCCTGTAAAAACGAAGACCTATGTGTGCATGATTTAAACTTTAATTGATTTATCATCCAGCATGTCACACACCAAATTATCTCTTGGCCATTGCTTCATAAATCACCAGCAAGCATTGTATATTTTACTGGAGCAATCGCTGCCCCAGCTGCATGTCGCTGCCAAGCTCCTGTCGATTATGGAAATCAGGATCTTCCCGGGTCAAACCTGGGGTTAGGACTTTATACTGACTCACTGCCTTCTACTCTCGGGAAAATCGAGGAACGCTGGGACTACCCAGCAGAAGTAGAGACCGCCTTGCGTCTCGCGCTAACCTTCCGACTATGCCCGGACGATATAGTGGTGGTTTCCCCCTCGTAATATCATACTAGAAAAATTATACTTCACTAAATACTAATTTATATAAAATAAAAAATATAATTATATATACTCGTATAATTTTTTTCTAACACATTTTGATTTTTTAATTTGTTTTGAATCGTTTAGTGTCTAAAGAATAGATTTTGGTGCGAGGCACGATTAACTCTTTAATAATTTTACCTTCGAGTTCATATTTCATCATACCTAAAACTTCATTGTTTTTTAACAGTATATTATAAATATTGAAAAATGGGTTTTTCAGACGTGTCAAATTTTGAATCAATATCAGGTAATATATCCTTATACACATCTTCAATTTTTATGGTGTAAACAAAAGAATGTGTATCCATTTTATTATAGTGAAAATCGTACATTTTCCACTTAACGTGTACCCACACACACATTCCATTTTCTATTAAATACTTACTATTAAAATGTATACAAAGGTCAAATTAGGGGCCTTTCAAGTAAGTTTACAAGGGTAATATGGGATGCCAAAGCTTACACTCCCCGCACCGGCATCATGGTTAGAAATGATATTAATTACTTTTGTCTTTCAGAATTCATGTCGCGAGATCTCACACCCATCATGAAGATGATGGGGTCTCTAGCGATATAGTCGTTGCATCGGCCTACTTTCCGGGAGATATGAATGACCTCCCGGAAGAAGTTGTGAATCTGTCGAGGTATTGTCCATCCAAAAGGACTCCAACGCACACAACACCATCTGAGGTAGCAGTGACATCAATAAACGGGGTGAGTCAGTTCTAGAATTTTTATTATGACTTAATTTATATATATTGAATAAGGGGAACACACCCACTTTTAGAAATGTAATTTGGGAAAAAATTTTTGATCTGCCTTTCTGTAGTCCAGGGCTAACTGATATTGTAAGCAATTGGAAAGTTTCGGACGAACCCTCTCTATCGGACAACAGTATAACTGAGTTCGATATAGGAGGCATCGTCACGGTAGTTTTTAGAAATCCTAGGCATACTAACTGGGAAATCTTTGATAGCTCAGTGCATTCACTACTATCATCCTCAAACATCGAAGGAATATATAAAAATCCGGTGGAGCTAGAGGAGGGTGTCAATGAGCTGAATGAAATAATTCCCGAATCCTATGTTTTATCTTCTCCTCCAAGGACAAAGAAAAACAACAGGAATGTTCCTTGGTGGAACTCTAGTTTGTCTACTAGATGTACTAAGGTGCGTAAGCTATTCAACCTGGCTAAGCGCAAGGGGGACTGGGAAGAATATAAAAAGATAATTGACGATCTATAACAAAGATATCAGACATGCCAAAAGGACTACCTTTAGATCCTTTTGTGAAAGTGTATAATCGATTCCTGAAGTAGCACGACTCCATAGAGCTCTGAAGAAAAAAAAGTCGACTTAAAGCTGGCAGGATTTATCTTTGTCGCTACTTGCGCAGCCCCCATTACTCAATCTAAGTGGTGGCTGTGACTCCTTTGCAATTTTTATATTTTTATTAGCTTTCCACAAGGAATAATTATACTTTTCTGTAGGGCATAATATTCTCGTGTAAGTTTTTAAGTTTTTTCCAGCTCTGCATGTAAAGCTTCACTGAGATGTCTTTTAGATAAAGCATAGCTTTGTTTGGTCGTATGCGATCTGTGTTTTTGCCAATGGCGTCTGAAGGATCCGGATACCATGCGATGGGAATGGTAATTTAGGAGGAGTGGCATTATTAGCTGCTGACACAAGAACAGAATTTATATTTTGAATGCTGCTTCGATTTCGTCTTCGCATTTTAGACGTGGTGAGATATTTATATGACTGCTAACATATTTTCGATATTTGAGCCAGTTAGTTATTGAAGAGGTTAAGTAGTTAGATTCGTAAACTATAGCTTTCTTAAATAGTTTGATTATTGCCGGTGAATGATCAGAAGATAAAAAGAAGATGGCTCCGCTAAAAACAATTTTTTTTTAATACCTTTTTTTATCCCAAAGTCAACTAAATCTGTTATTTTCGAGGATCTGTAGGCCAATATGTTGGATGGCCAGAGGACACGAAATCAAGTTTGTTGCGACGATTCATAAGAGCAGAGAATAATTGCTTACCTTTGGGATTAATCAGCCTGTAATCCCAGAAAGTGTGCTTGGCATTAAAATCTCAAATATTTTAAAAAATTCATTAAACTGTAGGTCAGTGACTGGAAATCTAGAGGGACAGTAAACCGCACTTAGGATGATGTTTTCCTCAAGAAATTGAATTCCTATATTAGTGGCTTGTAGGTAGTCTTTTTCGTAACCATGAATACCATAGTGTTTTATTTTATTTCATATTAATTAACCAGTTCCACCGTGGGGCTTCCCAAACGGATGATTCTTCATATGCAGATTATAACCCGGGATGGAAAAATTGAATTTGTTTATAAGATGAGTTTCCGAGACAAGCATTACATCAATTTTATTGGAAAACAAAAATTTCCTAATTACATTTTTTGCTGGCGTATACCAATGGCACAGGAACAAATAGAAATGAAGTTCATTTTTTGGAAATGAACATTTGCATCATTTGGTTTGCGTTTTTATGACCTCTTGAAACATATTTTGCATTGTGGTCATGAATTGTGTTAAACATTGAGTGAGACTCATTAGCATAGCTTCTAGACTTTGAGAATTCATACTATTGGCTGTATTTGGGTTAATTTTAGTGTTTATTATGCTAGCATACGACATAGCAGGCGAATTATTTGAAGACTCTGACTGCCGCAGGTTAGTGGTACTTGGTCTCGACTCTGAAGTAGGATTGGGTTGGATTTGTTGCCATTGGAAGGGCTTTTTTTTAAGTTCTATATACACTGGAGTAGTTAGCAGTATGATTGCCACCACATTTGCTGCATTTTTTGCCTTCAGCATTAGATTTGTCTGACGAGCATTGTGACCAATGGTGAAGATCCCCGCAGGCGACACATACTGAACGTAGCGTGCAATACGTTTTTGTATGGACATACTCTTGACAATTTGAGCATTGCACCGGACCTTGTCTCTTGTGTGGTTCTTCGACAGTAACACGTCGATGCAACAAATACCGCATATCGTAAATAGGGTGAATTTCATTACATTTCAATTTTCGCGTGTCAGGCGATCTTAGTAAATTTGAACTTTTGTTTCCCCTATGTTACCTTTCATTAAAGGAATAATATGGAATTTTTTGCTCCCTATTAGCTGGCTCAAACTTAGCACTAATGCGTGGGAGCTGCGTTCACGTAGATAAATAGGTGATGGGTTATAAGATTTAAAAGTTTGATTTTGGACTCCCTAGCCCGAGACATCGATTGTCGATAAAAAACAAAATGATTTTGAAAGAGCTGGTATTTCTATTATTTGGCTTATGGATTTTTGCTGCTTGTTTGCCCAATTCGGTTTGAAGACATAACTTTCGCTTTACATGCATGTAGCGTGTAATGTGGCCCTAGCTGTGATTTGTTCATCGGAGAGAGGAGTACGCTGACTTAGCTCATCAGAAAGAGGAATATTACACGGAGGTGATATTTTAATTTCCTTTGTTAATGTATTTGTGTAAGACTCTTCTTTTTTTTAATATATTGTCAGTGTGTCTGCACATATTTTCTTGCTCGGTTGTGTATGGTGAGGCGCATTGAGATTTCCACAAGCTGAGTGTACAGGTACTGGGTGCATTGTTAAGCCTGCCTGTGCAGACTGTATGCATTTGAGTGCCGCCAGATTTATTAAGTAAATTTGAACTATTTTTTGGCACAGGAATGCTGACGTTGTCGGAATTTACTTTCGGGAGAGAAGGAAACATGTTGGATTCACTTACATTTACGATCCCGCGATGCTGTTCAGAAAGCGCCTGAGGTAAAGTTGACGTCAAGTTAGAATTTGGTGCTACCAATGCAAGCGCTGTGTAGGAGAGCGCGCTACCGCTATTATTCCGCTTCTTTATTAGAAGCATACACTATTTTAAATTTAATTTAAAAGTTATGTTTTCTGTGTCTTTTTTAAATTTTTTTCCAATCACTGCTTCTGATACTAAAATTATCAGTTTTAGGCGTCTCTTTCGCATTGTTTAAAATTTAAACCACAAAATATTTTATTTATTCACCATCAACTGAGAAGCAAACAAAAACACATCCGCTCTATTCTCTTGTATTTTTCCTATTTTTTCTAAACAAATTTTGTCCATCTGTGGCCACTTTTTTTCTATACCGTTAGAACTATCTTAATGAAACTTTGCAAAAGTATAGTCTGGATAAAGATACAGAACCAGATTGCTATATGGGCCGATTTGGACAAAGATCACGCCTACCTCACATATAAGGAACTTTTTCTCCTTTATTAAAATGACTCTAACCTCAGTCCAATTGATGGAATAGTAACGCAATTTTGCAGTTATGAAGATGTGGGTCCTAGTAAACACTATGCAAAAAAATGGCAGGTATATATTAACAGCCACGCCCACTATTAATAAACATTCATAACTTAAGATCTATTGGAGATTTATCGACGAAACGAAAAAAACCAAAAAGCAACATGTGAACATTATAGAGCTATTTGCAAGAAATGAGGTTGATCAGAGAAAAGACACGTCCAGTTTTGATATAAGGAACTTTCGGGTCTAAAATTAAAATTAGCATACCTATGCTCCTATTGTTGCCATCGCAGTAAGAGTTACCAGAAATATACATGAGTCCATAATAGTGTGTATACAAAATATGGGGATCATAATACTACTGCCATGCCCACAAATTACCATCATTACTATGTTCCTATTAAAGATTTATCAACCAAATTCCACAGGAAAGTTGCGAGTATTAACATTAAACATTACACAAAAAATGGGCAGGTTTTTACAGCCACGGCCACTGTGGGCAGATTTTTATAAGTTACTACCCATACAATATTTTTGGCCGAAATTTTATATTAGTAAGTGTTGGGTCATAAAGCTTCATTAAGTCTGGCAAATACATAATTTCTAAGTATATTGAATTCTCTCTTTCATTTAAATTTGAATTGTATAGCATAAGAATTTTAAGCAATAAAGTAGTCGTAGAAAAGTGAACCAAAAGTTCGTTTCATAAAAGGGAAGAAGCAAGTAGAAAGCCAAATAAACCACATTTTTGGCTCCCAAAAATTTGGCGACCGTGGCAGGACACAAATCGTAAATTGTTCAAATTTCTGTGTTAAAATATTAGGTTTCTAACAAGTGTATCAGTTCCTGCAAGTTTCGAAACACAACATCGTTGGATAAAGAGAATGGTGCTTACATTTGGATTAAAGACCTTGGAAGTATATATACGTATGTACATATGTACGTACGTATATATATGCATATATAAATCTATATTAAAAATTGACAGCTAACAGTGAAGAGCTGTTAGTTTGTTAAATTCCATTGCTGCTGAAACAAACGCCGTCGCTGTTAGAATCTGCAGCGCAGTCCCCGCTCTGCCTGCGTCAATCGATCTGTTGCTGGGCTCTTGCTGCGTACAACCACATAAACATTGGCCCCCGCAGTCAAATATCGCATATTTTCTCTCGGCCATATTACTTGCTACGCTCTGGTAGCATTACTGGCATTACTATCGCTTAGTTGCTATTATACAAGCTTGGTATCTTCGCTCTCACATCTCTTGCTTCGCACCAGTGGGCTACACACATTGGTCGGCACACCGTTTCGTCATATAATGTTTCGATCACATTAACACAAACTCATTACCATGTCCTTAGAGCTTAAACAATAGCGGCTCAGTATAATGAAAAATATGTTGCGCATGAAAGCATCATTGAGAGTAGCGCTAATGGAAAAGAGAAAATTCCCTCCCAATCTGAGCTGAAGTGTCGTTTACGAATAATGGCGGCTTACTTTAAGCAAAGTCTTACGGTTTAAACAGACATGGAAAAACTAACGAAGACTATCGCGCAGAATTAGAAGAATTGTACATTGCTGCGAAATCATCCGCTTAGTCACAGCTGATGGACGATCGACACGACATCAGTGTTGACGGTTCTTGTATATTCCCCGTACATAGTTCAAAGTTATCTTCATTGCAACTACCATCATTTAGTGGCAAATGTGTTGAATTACAGAACTTTATTGCGAGCTTCACACAATTAGTTGATCTGGAAGCAACTTTATCCAACTTGAAAAATTCAATCATTTTAATTGCCTTCGAGGTCAAGCGTTGGAAACAGTTAAGGCTTTCCAAATCATTGGAGAGAATTATCCTAAAGCCCTTGCTAGACTTCGATCTCGATACAGAAACACCGTACTTATATTTTCTGAAAGCATACCAGCACTATTCGAATTGTCAGCTTTTCTAAAACCTTGTTCTAATCAACTTCGCAGCCTTCTTGATAACGCTTCAGCGATTTACAGCTCTTTACAGTCGCCAGGGGACAAAAAAGCCATTACTCAAGCAATGCTAATTCATCTCATATTAGCAAAGTGTGATGGGGAATCGAAACGAACATGGAAGAAATCGTTAGACTTTAATAAATTGGCACTTTGGAATGACTGCGTCACTGTTTTAGACAGACATTGTCAATATCTGGAATCATTAGATAACTATAAAGCTACCAGTCTCGAAATGCGTGCCAACAATAAGAACCCTGATCAGAGAAAACAACAAAAAAATTATGAGTTTAATTGTGCAAAATCGTTGTTCTTTCTGTTCAAATCCATCCCACAAAATTACCAATTGTGATGCTTTTAAAATCTCACAACGATTTGACAATGCGAAAAAATTGAATCTTTGTCTTAATTGTCTTTCAAATTTCAAACTTCCCTTCTTCCAATAGATGCAGAATTTGTTCACGTCAACATCACAGCCTACTGCATCGAGACAACATAACTAACATGCCAGAGGTTAAGCTCACAACAACCGCCGTACAGTTACGCCCGAATCACCAACTGACACCACCACCACGTTTTTCATGCTGACAATCTACATCTAGGGGACTGATAACACATACACATATGAACGATTCTCTGTTAGACCGTGTCATACTTGCTATTGCCAGAGTATTGGTAAGGGATGCTTCAGGCCAGTACAAGCTTGGCACACCGTTATTAGATTCCTGTTCCCAAGTCAACTTGATCACTTCTGAATTCGCTCAAAAGTTACAGTTACCTCGGAATAAACTCAACCTTGAGATCCATAGTGTGGGAAATTCATCAGCAAAAATATAACATAAGGACGCAACCAAAGTTAAGTCACGTTTTTGTGGTATTGAACTCCCACTAACGTTTTTTATTACACCTCATATTACATACCAACCAGAAACGGAGATTGACACTTCATTTTGGATGTTACCTTCAAATGTTGAGCTGGCTGATGAACAATTTAATAAATCAAAACGAGTTGACATGCTGTTGGGAACAGAGAGCTTCTTCAGTATTTTATCTGTTGGACAGATCAGACGGGGTAACAACCTACCAGTTCTACAAAAGACACTGCTAGGCTGGGTTGTATTTGGCCGTTATCAAAATTCATTCAGAGCAAACACCTCAACATGCTTACTTCCAAAAGAACAATCAGTGAATAACAATCTAGACAAATAATGGGGCTCGAAAAAGTTTCAACTGCTTCAGAAGTGTAGACTCGTGAACAAAGCATTTGTGAACGCTTATATAAGGAAACAGTTGCTAGGACTTAAGGAAGAATTATAGTAAGACTACCGTTCAAATATGACCCAGACTCTCTCGGCCTTGAGAAGGTTTATTTTACAAGAACAACGTCTTTCGCGTTCACAAGACCTAACAGACCAATACGTTGTATTCATGCAAGAATATAAAGCTTTAGGGGACATATGACTGCCGTTGAAGATGTAGCATTAAATAAACCTCATTACTACATACCACATCATTGCGGCGCAATAGTAATTGAGGCACAATACGACGCCCAATAGCCAAGCTTGCCATTTTACCTGCTTGAAAGTCCTTTGAACGGGCCGGTTGAGTCATAAAGCTTCATTAAGTGGGCCAGACAATTAATTACCCAAATTGAAAATAAACTCACCTCAAAGTGAATATTGTTGTTAGATTTAAAATCTAAATAATTATTGTTCCTCTTACTATAACAGAATAATAAAAAAATATGAAAAAATATAATCATTTTGAGAAGAGCGGTATCTATTAAAAAAAAATGTTTAATTAAACATAACTCTCAATTGTGGTCTCAAAGTAAATATAGGTATTTGAGTGCATAGTTCATATTCTACAATGAGCATCGAAATATTTTTAATGCAGACGTTCAGAGAACAGATTTAATTGCATGATGTTGTCACCAAAATGTATATAAACACCAATTTAGAGTTGCACTCATAAAATTTACTTTAAAGTGAAAGTTGAATCTCATTTATTGTATGAAAAAAGGGTGGGATTAAAACCTCATTTAATCACATAAATACGAATGAAAACCCTGATTGTGTTGTAATTGTTTTGTAATTTTATTGTTGACCTTTGTTTATTTTTAGTTGAATGATAAGTTTTTTTTTAATGAATACAAATAATCTTTCTAGCTTAGTTATAACTATGTAAATCATAAAACGAGTTAATGCTCTTGAGCTCTGTTCTCAGTGTATAACTAAAAGTTCAGTTTTGATTAAGTACTGCGTTGTCGTCCTGTTTTAGAAACACAGTGGAGTCTATAACAATTAAATTTGCAAATGGAAAATTACATTAGTAGTTATTCATCGTGAACCCAGAATGGTGTTTACATTGTGAAATCATTAAATAGTGTCAAAATTCACTTCTGGTAAAATAAAACCAAGTTTTCTGCGATTTAAATGACAAGCACACCATAGTGCACATCGAGTACCATTACAACAATGCAAAATTCAGTAGCAGGGAACTCAACGATAGTACTACCCTTATAATCGTGGTACCACAACCGATATTCTATTAAACAGAGTATTTCATTCTCAACTCCCATTGGTCACTGGAATTCTTTGTTCCGAACGCCATCATATTATTCTCATCATGGCAGCCATTTTGGTCGCTTACTATTAAAATTCATTCCATAGGTGTCATTACATGGGGGAATCAACTAAGGACACAGTACAGGTTGCCTGAAGCCCAACCCCTAATCAAAGTCTTCGTTGTCCAATACAAAATGTGTCTCGTCGCAAAGAAAAGTCATCAAGCTGAATAATTTCAGCAACGTTACTCACGCCCATTCGGATACATCGGAGAAGTTTTCGTAAGTCCATTCGAAATAAGAAAAACTATCAGGGTCGAGCATACCTCATCACCAAGAGGAATATGTGTATTCTAGTCTGTTTCACGACTACATCTGTCCACCAGACAGCGACCATTAATTTTCGAACCACAATCTTTCCCATTGCCTTGTTTCGTTTCCACGTTCTTCATGCAACCTCAGTGAGGATTGACTCTGATAATGGGTGATGTTTTATAGGCGCCGCCTTGACTTCCAACGGATAACCCACGAAATGCGTGAACAAAATTCGCCCTTTACTCACCAAACAAGGTAGAGCGCCATTTTATTGCCCCAAATGCTACTCATTGTGTGACTTTGGAATCTTTCAAACATAAATATTCCGCTTATGTCAGGGTAACTTAAATATACAATTAAACAATACACTAATCTTTTATATATTCTAGTAGCATGCCTCAACTCACGGTCTATCAGTAACCGATCAGATTTCAAGTGCATGCACCCACTGACTCCCGGTCAGTTTTTGGTGGGTGGCTTATTTCAAATGGCAAACATTACGAATATTCGTCACACGATCCATTATCAAGGTGGTTTTACTCTCAAAGCAAAAACCCACTCCATTCTCGAGGTCTTAGTAATTATTAGGCAACCCGAGTTTTTCCATCATTGCTTTAACCTTCTAAATTTACTCCCTTATAGGTGGCAACCGCGATTGGCACCGTCCAACTCCCTATCATTCAGACACGTCCCAAACAACATCCAAGGCAACTATTTTCCTTCTATAATCACCCGCTGGAAATCCGGCACCACAAAGGTCATCTGCATCAGCAAATACCGGTGTGTAGCTTATAAGTCATCTATGTCCACTTTAGGTACTGAAATGCTCAGCTACACCCAAAAACCGACCAACTTCGGCTAGGACTAGAAAAAGTACCCCTTCTTGTTAGTGGACCTTGACGTGATGACGGGGCATAAATAAGGTCAATGATCCATGGAACTATGACAGCCCAGGTTCAACCATGCTGTATGGTCTTTGGTGAGACCCTGAAAACTAAGCACTAGCTCTCCCAAGCCAAGGTGTTCTTGGAATCGTGCCGAGCGCTGCATGATGGGGGGAACTCAAATATGTACATCACGAACAGAGTTTTTCCATGGGATACCGGGCGCCCTCCCATAGTAATCAGCCTTATGTTCTTACGGGAGGAGCTCTGCCAACATTGACCTTAAAATTCTCACCTTCTAATTAAAAAAAGTAATGGAAAAACTTAACATTAAAAAAACAATATCAACCAACGGAGTCAGACGAAGAATTTCTTTCCAGTTTGGCGGAAAGATCCGGAGAAGATGAGGCCATGGATGTTACCGTAATCTTCCAAGAATTTGATCCTAAGGCTGAGGACAGCATTCAAGATCCAATGGAACCAAATGTTGTTGATGCGATGCTGGAAGAAGATGTCAAGGAATCATGTGTGCTAGACAAAGGTGTTGATGCGAAGTACGAATAATTTATTGGAGCACAGAAGCGTTGCATAAAAGCCATGATTAGAGATGGCATGACTGCAGAGGAAGCTAAGACGAAAAAGTGCGAACGGTATGCCAGTAAGGTAAAAAAAAGCCAAGCGTCTAACCCAGCGAGTACTTCGTCGAAACGGTGCAGGTCGAACAGAAATTCACTAAATGACGTTACGCCACAGGCGAAAAAGAACAAGCTACCTCAGAAAGCCATTGAAAACACAAATCGATCACCAACGGCTCCTACAAGTACAGCACCTCTAACCGAAAAAACTCCCGAGGCTGCTAAGGTAGAACAGCATGGCACAGCGAAGACCTCTTACAGAGATGTGGTCAACGCATGCAAGGTTGCCATCATTCATACAAAATACCCAGTGGAAAAATTAAGTGCTGAGCAGATCGCAATGATAAAGAAGGGCATATTGAGATGGATAAATCCGATATTCTCAACAATAATCTCGGCTTCATCATCAACATTTGGTTTGAGGCGACGCTTAAGCTACTTAACCTTGACCTTTTCCTAACGCAAGCATAAAGATGGTGGAGGGTTCAGGGATGCCCCAAACATTTATTTTCGTTATATACCTGCCACCGGAAGATGCATTAGTACCGAAATTACTGCTGAGCAGACTGACAAAGTGGAATGCCGGACTATCCTTCACCGACTAGCGAGTCCTTCGGTCCACGAAAGAAAGAGAAGTATCGAAGAAGAGGATCACGGCACAGGGAGGAAAACTATTTCTGAACTTCTCGCAGATCTCAATGAAGGTGAAGACAGGAGTCAAACACACTACATCGAAACCCAATTTTGCGCCAAATTTGAAGCAGCCTGCCGCAGAAATTGGTGACGACATTTCATCGACATCACGAGCGGTAGCAGCAGCAACGCCACAGAAGACGCAGCAGTTACGGCACTGGCACTACCACCGAAGAGGAAAGCTCCAAAATCTGCATTGGGAAAGATGCCGAATTTTGCAAAGAAAACACAATAATACGTCTTGGCATTTTCAGGCCACCACTAGGTCAGAGAGCATCCCGTTTTGGAAACTCCCAGTCTCATCTGAGCAAGGGATCCAAATGGATGGGGACAGGACCTAAGGAAAGACCGCATCGTACATAAACATGTGATTACCCAGGTTAACATCCAACATGCCAAAACTTCATGTGCCATTTTGGATCGGTTATTTAACCAGTGTTACCTAAATGTTGCACTTATCCAAGAGCCGTATGTATACAAGAACTAGGGTAAGGTCTTACCAGGTGAGGTATTATATGATTCTTGCAGGAAAACCCAGAACATGTGTTCTGGTTAGACAAGGTGTTGATGCTCTTCTCATTCCAGAACGTACCACCAAGGATTAAGTGGCTGTAAAGATAGAGACGCAGACTTTGGCATGCGCGCAAAAGCTTATACTGTGTTCAGTCTAATTGTGGGCGGCTCAGATGAGCTTTCCTTCCTGCAACTGCAGAATCTCGTTGATTACAGTAGCAAGGACAACAATCACATCGTGGTACGTAGTGATACCAACGCACTCCATACGATTTGGGTCAGCACAAACATCAACCACAGAGGTGAGTGCCTTTTCGAATTTATTAACTGTAACAGATTAGACATTTTTAACGTACCTTTAGAAACAGTATCAGGGAAGAAGTCTTAGATCTTGCCTTGTGTAACACATTTCCAAAAAACTACATCAGAGATTGGAAAGTGTCAGAAGAAATTTCCATGTCTTACCACCTACATACTCGTATATGATACGAAATTGACTTCGATAATTTAAGTAACTGCCACATACAGGAATCCAAAGTTCAGTAATTAGGACACTTAAAGTCTATTAGAAAAGGATATGACCAGATGTAGCAAGGTGGTTAAAACCCCTTATGAACTTTAAATAGCTAGTAAAATGTCTTCCACTGCTATAATAACTTCATACTACCTTGCATGACCACAGAAAAAGAAATCAGGCAAAAAAATTACCCTCTGGTAGAATAACAATTTAGCCAAAATGCGGACTAATCGAACTGGTGAGCGGACGGCATATAGAGTCCCTCACCAATTATAATATAGAAATTAGAAAAGCAAAGAGGGAGTCGTGGGGGAACTTCTGCGGTGAACTTCTGAATTACACAAAGTACTCTCAAAATCGCATACTCATAGTATCGAACTCCTTAGGAGACCAGATAGAACCAATACGGAAAATAACTTTGGAAGCTTAAAGCGTCTGGTTAACGTTTACTTCCCAGGTTCTGAAATATCAGGTGGAGCTCAATCTAAAATGTCAATGAACCATAGGAAATGACTGGATCAGAGCTGTGAAGGACGGATCCTAACAAATCCCCAGGAGCAGTTATTCCACCACTCCTTCAAAAGGGGCATCCTCACATTATGAACAAATTAATAAAAATCTTTAGAGCTAGCTTTACCTGGGGAACAATTCACAGCAATTGGAGGGAAGTAATCGTTCGGTATATACCGAAGCATGTTGGGAAGATATTTGCCTGCCACAAATTCTTACAGACCGATTAGTTTAACCTCATTTCTTCTAGAAATAATGGAGAAATTGATAGAAAGAGATATAAGAGAAGCACCTCTACAGAAAAATCACATGCTCTATTAAATCTCACGCAGAAGATCGAAGACCCTAACGACCTAGACTCAGGTCTCGAAAGAAGCAAGTTTATGCACGGAATTACGGCACATTGACTCTGTCAATTGGGATCGTATTATTGGAGGGAAAAGAGTACGATATATCAAGGAAACAATCAGAGGCAAATATCGGGATTACCGAAGATGTGGAGATGATAGATGGTCCGTCTAAAAAGCTGGTACTGAGAATTTCTTCGACAACAGTTAAGCCCAATACGAACCAGGGGATGATCGATAGCGAGCACTCAAGCTGCGTCGACTTCGATGACTCAGGCTATATCCCTGACACATTTCTCCGGTGTCAATCAGGTATCTGTGCAATCAGATGGGAAATGTAGAAAGCTGCAAAGAAAGGTCGCAACACCGGAATCTTATTTGTCTGTTTGCTCGACTCACAAGTCTGCATGTCAGCCTGCTCCTAAAAAGGAATTGGTGGAAGAACCCCGAAAGAATTCGGATGATTGTGGTCCGTCTACCTCTGGTAACTGACGGTCACTTGTCGTAACATACTGGTAAGAGCGAATACTTCGATACCGGACTCTTCTCACAAACCAAGCGAAATACTCGCGCGTTTCCGTGATAAACCGAGGGACTGGACACGAACCTATAGAGGATTTACTCATATACTCATACACCAGGGCGGATCTCCTTCTATCAATGGGGGAAAACCTTACATGGAACTGGAAACCTTCCCCATCTGCATCTGGGATGGGTCTAGTTTCGTGTCGAGGACAATGAAGGGCGATAGGCGAAAAATAAATTTCAGTTATAAATATTCATTGTATGACTTAGATTCTATTTAATTAAATCAACTTGCAGAAAAATAACAAAATGTTACTGCTTTACTGTACAGTAGGCATGCGAAGACCCATATATCTGTTCAAATAATATTAATCAAAGAACAATGGATATGTTATAAATGTATATGTGGGATAGGGAATGCTAGGGAATCAGCGCGAAAGGAATAGTAAGACGCTTGCACGTATTATCTTGCCAGGGTCTATAAAATTCTGCTCTCAAGATTTCGTTACAGCAAAAACAAAATACAAAACGGAACAGTGATCGTCGAGGCTGGATGATCTCAACCTATCTAACTTAAATTCTATACTTCCCCCACAGTCAAAAAAATCCAATAGGTTGAGCCTGATTGTGTGGCCCTTGATGAAAATTCACAGAATACAATATGGGGCAGCACTAATAACAAACTTACTTTTGTAACACACAGAAGGCGAGAGGTTTTTGATCTAACACTAGCAAATAGGTTTCTGGCAGATAAAATAAAACAATGGAAAGTCCTAGAGGGCGTATCTTTGTCAGATAACTGTTTAATTGAAAATCGGCTCGACGACGAAATCCAGGAAGAGCAGACTGCGACAAGTTTGGGTTCTAGTTGAAACTCAAACCCACAGCGACAATATAAGAGGCGACTCATGCTGGAATTCTGAACATTCAAAGCTCCGTCTAGAAGATTTCTGAATAGGGCTGTAAAAACACGAAAAGAAGAAGAACTGAAGAAGACTGAATATTAAACAATGCATAATGTCCTTAAGAAACGAGTGTTCGATCAACAAAAATGGACTCGTTTAGAATCTTCTGTAGTTAAATTGATATTATGAAGGTATCGGTTAGGCAATTCAAGCTGCATCAGTGGGACTGAACAGTGAAGCTGGACTCTCTTCTTTCTTCTTAAATCTGATTGATCTCATATCAATTCATTGATAGAAACTTACGACGCTCTTCTGAAAACGTATTTCCCTAATGGAATCACGAGACGAAACTGTTATACGGCATTAAACATTGTGTCAGAAGAGTCAATGAGGTATTCTCTTTCCTCCTTCGACAACTTTATCTAACCTCGCCTATGTGTCTTCAATAATGGTAAAGTGAGGAGAAGATACGTTCAATATAAAGTTGAAAAAGATCTACATTGATTGTATTGCTCTAGGCTACGTACCAGATATTTTGGTTAGGTTGGTATTGATACCAGGTAAGGATAACTACACTATAGCAAAAAGCTTTAGGCCGATTAATTTCATATTGCGCATGTTGAAATGTCTGGAGAGTATAATGGTGAAATATTTTAGTGCTGTGGTGTACGGGGGAGCGAAATATCTGATGAATCAGCAAACTCTGGATTTACTGGTACTCCAAAGGAATCAAAGCTATTTATCAGTATGAGTTTAGCAAGAGCTATTGATTGGATCAAGGGCCATGTGAATAATATTCACAAGGACCGATGTTGCACTCCAGTTGCTGCAAAACAACCAAATCCTTCCTAGAGAGCCCGAACAAGAGATATGCAGATTTCCTGCTAACTTTTCGAAGAAAATATAATCGATCTTTGCGTCGGCTAATCACCGGGCACAATCCATGGGGCCATCATATGCAACTATAGACACCACCGATGTGAGTTGTTTGTATGGATGAAAAACAGGGCGGGATTTTATCTGTATTTCTCCTACCAATGGTATAAAGAGATCGCGCTTATTAGTGTCAATAGAGAATATACATTCCTTATTCCTTGACAGACTTTTGAGATTCATAAAAGAGTCAAAGTTATATAGTAGTATAAATGATTTAAAGTAGCATCCGAACCGGTTCAGTATTTTTAATTACAACCAAATTGATTTCGTACTTACATATTTCGGAATCTTAAGGATATTATTCTCACCTACACGGATATCATAGAAGCCAGTTAATTCAATATAAAAATACAGAATTATTTTTCAAACCAAGGATTACAAAAATGGAACATTTTAAAAGGTTTACCTTGTATGCTTAATACAGGTGGGGAAACTCAATATTTTACCAAGCATTGCCGACATCCATGTGACGCATCAGCACTAAATTTTGAACCACGATCGCCAATATGAACATATGTTTGCTTTGATTATTATCAGACATTCTCGAATTGTTTTATCATAAACTATTTGTCGCCAACAAAGTAGCAGTGCTAGCCTGCAAGCAGGAGGACACTATTTCTGTAATAACTCTCTAACATTGAAACTTTTGTGAAACAGAAAAGGTTGTTGAGACGCAAATACAAAAATACCTGCCTCGACATCTTGACAAACAATTTTGAAAGCAGCAGAAAAAACTGCCAAAGATGCAATGGGGAAAAAAATAAAGGAAATCGACTAATACAACTGCACAGAATCAACCAACTTCTGAATTTAAAGCGTTTAAAAATTTCAAGGCTCCATTGCAATATGAAGCACCAATTATACCACCTGGGAAAGAAATGATGAGCAAATAGCAGCACCTTTGCTCCACATTTGGCTAGCGTCTTTCAGCCTAATCCACATAATACTAATTTTGAAACTTTCTCAACTGGAAAATCAACACATAAGAACTTCTTGATAATTAAGTTTAAATACGTTAAAGTATAGTGGCTGTTAAATCTACCCACACAGAAAAAGAGATATAATTTTTACAATATTGTTTTTTATACTCTATTATTAGAATTATTGCATTACTTACAGTCCGCACGTGTACCGCTGATTATAGTCTGCGCGTTGTAACAATTGACTTCAGCAGATTGAGAGCTGGGAAGTTAGAATGCTGTGGAGAATATTTAGTGATGTATGTTTTTATTCACTCGTGAACTGTCGGTATGTTAAGGTCATTCCGTAGTGACTCGTTACTGACAACCCATAGTGCGCTGACATCTATCTGCAATAATTTTGCTTGGAATCTTCCAAAATGTTTATATTTGTATTCGCTGCTACGTCTCAGAACTGAATTCCGTATGTTCATATAGGTTTTAATACATTTTTATAAAGCAAAAACTTATTATTCAGTGTTATATTAGAGTTGTAACCCATCAACCAGTACATTGAGCTGAGTTTGCGGCAGTTAAATGATTGATGTTGGTAGCCATTATATGGGTGTAGTCAGAATAGGCTGGAATTTCAGTCATCTCTGCCATGGGTATATCTACTGTAAAGCATACGACCGAATACACTGCCCTGTCCAACTAAAATTTGGAAAATCCTGGAGAAAATCCTACTGTCGTATTTGGAGTGATATAATAAAAAAATTGCAGAGCTTACGGATTCGTGGCGCCCTCCGTAATAATTTGCCTTACCTGCGTAGTTCGGAGCTATGCGCAGGTGGGCATCTTTTCTCCGACACTCGTGGGTCCAGAATATGTATACAACTAAAGAAAATGGTAAAATAAGTAAGAAACCTGACAAGCCGCATATAGAGCAACGGGGTTCCCAAGCTCGAACCATGCCTCTAAAAGGACAGTGCCGAAGCCTGGGCCGAGTAGTGTCACAACAAGTGCTGGTGCGAGAGAAAAGGTGACGGCTATCTCTAGCAAAGTGGTGCCGTCTGGGGCCGCCAGATCAACCAATAAAGTCGAAAGCCAGCAAACAGCGACTGAGAGGCGTGTTAGATACAGGAAACCCTGAAGGGGAGACTCCACGTTCACAATGGAAGTGGGTACAAGGCGCCTAAGCTATAGTATCAGCTGAATCGGAAACGAATGACGAGCCTGATAACGAGCTAGAGACTATGAGTAATGTCGATAGCCAGAGGAGCGAGAATGGGTACATATCTTCAGATACTGAGTTAATCAGGGCCCCAAAAAGATTGCACTCAGAGAAGGAGCTGCTTAGCGACTTGCAAGAGGTTGCAGGCGCACGCCGGTAGTAAATGAAGCTTCTAAAAATATACCTCCACCACAGTGAGACAGCTTCGGCTCCACTCCTGAATCGATTGCCAGAACACCAGCCAGATTGTCCTCATTCAGGAGCCGTGGGTGAGTGGAGGAAGAGTGTGTTGACAGAGGACTCCAGGGAATAGGGTTCACACAGCCAATAGTATAAGTAAAATCAGGGAGTGTATACTTGCTAAAACAAAACAAAATGTTTTCATGATTCATAATTAGAGTAATGAAGACCATGCAACGGTCAGTTGGGAAACTAATGGGTTTATCTACCGACTGGCTTCCATATACCTCGTCCACGCTTACCCGGGACCTTTATCATCGGACTTGCTAAGGAAGTTGATAGCGAGCAGCGATGCTTCCGGAGTGTGTCTTATACTAGGGGGTAATGTAAATTCCCACCATATAGTATGGGGTAGCTCTGTCAGCAACAAACTGTGAGTTACTTTTCAATTACATTATAGTAGGAAGTTACTGCTTTGTAATAGAGGAAATGAACCCATGTTTATCACGCGCAATCGTCAGGAAGTACTAGATCTTACGTTGGTATCTGACGTCCTATTCAAAAAGGTGGTACAATGGAAGGTGCTGTCGGAAAACTCATTCTATGGCCATCGCTATATTGAGGCCGTCTTCCAAGAGGAAACGACCCGACCAATTACATATAGGAATCATAGAAGGACTAACTGGCCAAAGTATAAATAGATGCTAGAGAAAAATCTTCCTATGTATCCACCTCAAATTCCTGACAATGCTGAGTTCCTAGAAAATCTTGTCATTCGCCAACTCATGCATGAAAGCACTAAATAAAGCGTGTCCTCGAAGCTATAATAGACGTAAGAGGCAACCCCCTGGTGGTCCTCTGATCTTTTCAAACTAAGAATGGACTCTAGAGACCAGTTTAATAAACCGACGGTCCTCTCGGAGCCAAAGCGACTGGAACTGATATCGCGACAAGCTAAAGGTATATAAAAAGGAATTGAAAAAGCGAAAAGAACCTCTTGGAGGTCCTTCTGTGTTGATATTGAGGACACCATAGAGGCATCTCGACTACGCAAAATTCTCTCAAGCTCTTCTACAGCAATAGTTTACATCCACAAACCCAACACGAGCTGGACAATATCAAGTGAGGAGTCTCTAAATCTGTTGTTAAATACGCACTTTCCTGATAACCAAAAAACGGGTATAATGGAATTTGCACATAGCACTTGGACAAAGTTCGACATTCTAAATATCATTTCGGAGACTAGTATCACGTTTAAATACTTTAAATCGCCGGGATCTTCCCAGCTGACTGAAGTATTTAGTAAGCTATATTATGAAATTGTTAATAACCATTTTCAAAAGTGCGTTGCTGTTAAATCATATGCATAGAAGTGAAAGTGGTATTCATCCCAAAGGCGGGGAAAAAATCATATGTTAGTTTAAAGGATTTCAGGCCCATCAGTCTATCCTCATTTTGATTGAAAACTCTAGAGAGCTATGTAAGGGAAACAATAACACCATCTCAAATGGCGATTTCACAGCACGCGTACTGTAAAGGTGAATCTACAGAAACAGCTCTAAATTCGATAGTGACAGTAATTGAGACAAAGAATATACGTTGGTAGCTTTCCTAGATATTGAGGGCGCTTTTAATAATATCATACCCAAGGCAATAATGATACTTAAAATGTGCACTGACAGAGTTGGGTGTCCCCGGGGCGCTTGTTGCCTTCATCGGACAAATGCTCATATGCAGGTTTGTGAATTCAACATTGGGCGCCTCGAGGATATGTAGGCCTGTAAGCAGGGGTACACCGCCAGGCAGCGTGCTGTCTCCTCTACTTTGGGTACTGACAATGAACAAACTGTTAAAGAGCTCAGAGGAGACGATTATTCTCTTCTTTTTTTCCGGTGTTGCCTATGCGGACGATATTGAAATCTCGGTAAGAGGCAAATTCCCCAATTCTCTTTGCAGTCATGTAAAGCATATTAAAGGTGCTAAATCTATGGTCAGAATCGTGTGGTTTAGCACTAAATGGCAACAAAACAGAACTGGTACTTTTTAGTAGGAAATATAGTGTACCAGTAGTAAGGTCCCCTAAAATGAATGGAATCACATTGTCTTTTAATGATAAAGCTCCCTAACTGGAACTGATTGTAGACAGGAAGCTTAATTGGAAATGAAATACAGGGGTCGACAACCTTCCTGGACTCAACGAGCCATTTTTTCGCGATGTGATGAATTATTTTTTAAAGAGCCCAATATACGAGGTCTGTTCAAAACGTATCGCGAATTTTGAATTTTCGCGGGCTACGGATGTTCGATTTTCGATCTTTGGCCCTCTGGCCCCCTGTAACTTTTTCTTGTTCCCTGAAACTGAAAAGGCCCATGAAAGGACGACGCTACGCCACGATTGAGGAGATAGACAAAAATCGAAGACAAGCTAAAACACGTCCACGCACAATAGCTGTCAAAAACTTACTGAACATTCAAAATGGCCGAGATTGTCAACATAAGTGAGGGTCATGAATACCAACATAACACCACAAAAAGATCGAAAATCGAACATCCGTAGCCCGCGAAAATTCAAAATTCGCGATACTTCTTGAACAGACCTCGTAAGTACATACTGTCTGCACGAATGGTTTCGTATGTTTCGGGTTCTAGTGTACCTACTTCAGTGCACGCGCTATTCAAAACAATTCTACCCATCAACCACTTACTCTCTCTGTTTTGTTATTTTTATAGGAAGTATCTACTGTATTTGTTCGTTTTTAGCATTCACTAATTTTGGAAAGATCCGCATACACACAATAAATAACGAGTATTCTCACAGAGTGAATAGAATAATGCTGTTCTCATTCTACAGGCTCTACCCTTCATCGTGTGTATCTGGAGAGAGTTGTTAAGCAGTAAGAGAGGACCGCTGCAGTGTAGGTTCTGAGAGAATTTTTTCTTTACCGCGGAATTTAATATCTGATAAACGATCTCTTATGCTTCTAGTGCAAATTCAGTTAATAAAATCATGTTTTTAAATGCAAATATTGACTAAAATAAGATTAGTGAAATTCTATTTGCAATTAGTTTATTTCTTAACTTCTTAGTATTAAGAAAATTAATACAATTAAAACTTTATTTATTCGGATGTTAAGGTAGAAATTTATTTTATTTAATTTTTCTTGCTAATTGAATAATATTGACATATACGAGGTGTGATCAAAAAAACAAAGTCGCATGGACATCGCTCAGGAGCTGTTTTTGGCAAAAAACAAAACCGTTATCATGCCTCAACCACCGTATTCACCGGACGTGGCCCCCGCTGACTTTTTCCTCTTTCCAAAACTGAAGACACCGATGAAAGGAAAACGTTTTGCTACGATTGAGGAGATAAAAGAAAAATCGAAACAGGAGCTGTTGGCGATACCAAAAAAAGCGTTTCAGAAGTGTATCGAGGATTGGAAAAAACGCTGGCATAGGTGTATTATATCTGAGGGGAATTACTTTGAAGGGGACAAGATAGTTGTTGATGAATTAATAAATACTTTATATTTTGATCACACAATAACAGTTATTTTTTGATCACACCTCGTATGTATGCACTTATGTATGTATATATATTTTCTTTTTACATGAAATATTAAAATGTATCTATTTTTTTTTCAAATATTGTGTATTAGTTGTTCTTTTTGACAACTGTCCGGTGATATGCACATATCTACATACATACATACATCCATAAATGCCATGCAAATGTGATAATTCGCATAGTCACTACGTACGCATACTTGCTGCACTCGATATATTACCCATTTTAACAAGCACTTTTGTTTCGTATGTTTCGATACTCATTTGTTTCTTTGCTCATTCTTTTCAAATTCCTCTCCATTCACATTCATTCACTTTGGAAGAAGCGGGTGCACTGAAGTAAGTAAGTGAACGTTGAGAAATGTGTTGAAACGTGTTTCAATACCATTCGCGCAGACCTTTAGCAAAGAGTATTTACGTATAGAGGTTCCGTCGCTCTCTTTGGCAAAGGAGAGGAATGGAATTGAATGGCAATCGCCCTGAAACCGTTAACAGATGTTAAACATAACATTATTCTGCTAAAAACGATTCATAACAGATTCATAGTAAATTTTATATAGCTTAAGAAGGAATGGTTTTTATTGTCATAATAGGAAAATTAAGAAATGCAGATTTAATAGTCTTATTATTTATTAATTATTAGTATATTGATAACATAAAAATTAATACAATTTAGATTAATAAGACATTAATTTCATCATTTTGCAGGTAGCGAATTGTGCCATAAGAAACATGAAATTAAAATAAAGCGTCTCGATTGGAGTTTTTGTTTTATTTTGGGCTTCTTTAAATATAAAGCGAAGCAGAATTCAATTTGTCATGAAATTTTGGATATTTCAATATTTTCAGTATGGACAAATATCAGCACAGTTTATTCTTTCGATCTTATATTTCATATTTTCGCTTTAACAGAATGCGATCAAACATTTTTTGAGTCTATCCGAAGAAAAAATTATTATGCACAAAAGACCAATTTTGTTCAAATTAATGATAATCTTTTAATATTCATATGTTCCTCTGTTGCCTATTCACGTTGCCTATTTACGTATCATAGTTCATGTTTGAAGTAAATTTTATGAACTTCAATATCTAGTAATAAATGCATACATATGTTCTTGTTATGCATTGATAAAAAAAGTTTTGTAAATAAAACCGTATATAATCCAATAACCTATATACGTACAAACATTTATTTCCTATGGAAAAATGTAGTTCAACCATGATTGTGTTCCAACGCATAATAAACCACTTCATAGTCGAAAATTATTATAATCAAAAATCTATAAAAAATTATTTCAAGTATTTAAAAATCCAATATAAGGTGCATCTTTTTGTCCATTTCATTTGACATTTTCTTAAAAAAATGTCGACATGATGTGTGCAGGGTTTACCCAAGTCGACTTGCTGGCATGTTTTTGCACAAACGCCACTCGAAATACTACAACCGGCCACTCAATACTGAACTCGCCTTGACGTGGAGACTTGAGTTATGAAAACTAATAAAAATGTGCAAAAATTTCTTATTGCTTCGTGCTTCTTTGTGCCTGTGAAGTTGTCTTTGGATGTGTATCCACTTATGTATATAGGAAATACTTTGAATGAAATTATCTCTTTTTACCTACATTTGTGAATAATATTTGGGATTTCTTTTTAGTTTTTTTTTAAAATTATTTGCTGTCTAAGTTCTTCTATGCAACTGCATGTTTTTTTATATTTTATAATAATATAAATTTAATTATATTAATTTAAGTTAATTTTTATTTTGTAAATAATGTATTATAAAATAAATAGAACAAATTTTAATTTATCTCAAAATTCTTCCTTTACCATAGCAATAAAATCAATCTAACAATTTGCTTAATATAGTATATACGGAAATACAACAACTTCCCAAAATTGCACATATTCATGAAAGAACGAAATATTTGATTGGATTAGATTTTGTGAAATTTATTTTTTAGACGAAATGCGCAGAAGCATCACAAAACTAACATCAATAAAGGTATTGAAATCGTACAAATACTAACACAATTTCATGCGCACATGAATTTATGTATGCGAGTTAAGAATCGCCGTTATGACTATTTTTAGAAAATATAAACTTCATTGCTGCAGTGTTCTGCTATAGCAGCAGCAAATAAATGTGGCTCAGCAAAATCATTTAAAACTGAGTAATTTATGTTAAAATAGTAAATAATTTTTATTATTTTTTATAAAAACATATTAGTTTTCTTTAAAAAAAAAAGCTTAACAATTAAAAATTATAAAAAAAATTCATTTCTCAGCGGCTTTGTTGTAACCGGCATCATAAAGTTGATAGGCCAACGCTTTACCCCTTGAGCTACCGATGCCTGCAAATATTTTGGCAATTTTGCGGCATTTTAGGGAGTCAAACTGTTTTGAATTCATTAATCCAACAGCAGAGCGTTGTTGCTTTGGCCAAACATTGGCCACGATACAGTTTCATATATGGACATTAACGTAATAATAGTAATTTATTTATTAAAATATATATTGTAAATAGCGATAAATATTTAAAAATACATTTTAATAATTTAGAAATTTTTTGGCTGAAATTAAATTTTTTCAAATTTCTTTTTAAATTCACTGTTAATAAAATGTTACATTTTGACAGCAGGTTCATAGCGATGCCATGCGTTGCATGTCCCCTGTTTTCTAAAGAGCGATTTTCACAGTCTTGTTGTATATTGTCTTTGCCTTTAATACATACATTGGTAATATGTATTTGAAAAAATAATGTAATCGTTATCTGATGTGAAACATGTATTTATTGTTAAATCAAAATATTTTATTTTGCGTAGTAACAGGACATATAATTCAACGTATTAAAGAAAACGGAAACACATTTTTTTAAACTTTAAAAAACAAAACTAATAGTAAAAACCTAATTTCAGTACGTTATATAGCTTTTCTCAAAATACATATTATATGTCAAAAATAATATAAACGCAAATATGTAATATTAGTGAGATTTTTAAAATTTAGTATAGGCACAAAGTTGTTCCAAATTTGGTGAATATTTAATTTCATGCAACTTTCGAGGCTTTCATCATTAAGCGAATTTCTTAATTTGTTTTTAGTAATCATCATACTTGAAAATTATTGTTCACAGTAGTAAGTAGATCCCAAAATTATCAAGATGCCAAATGCATATGCTTTCACTTGATCATAAAAACCCGAAAGCAAGTTCCATATTTCAAATTTAAATACTTCCTCCTTCCTACATTTTGAAAGATCCGTCCACTGGTGTCTGAGAGCCAATTTTTTTTCTCTTTAGCTAAATTTTCTAGTTCTGACTGCAAATTTATGAACTTTTCTGTTTTAAATCTAACAACTGTACCTCAAATTGAGCTCTATCAATAGTTGGGAACGGTGTAAAAATCAACTCGCACACCTTCGAAACTAGTGGCTTTGTAAAAAATGATAGAGTAGGTTTTTCAGATTAAAATCTTTTAAACGTGTGTTAAAAGATTCTTGTACTTTTGCTATGGCTGTGACAAAAAATTCACTGTTAATATTACAACCTGAATTGTTTCTGTAATCTCTTAAAGTTTGAAAATGTTCTAACTATTCATTATCCATGTCTTGAACAAGTTAAGTTAATTGAAGAAGTTAAGTTGTGGAAACGAAACTATCACTTCGAAAAGACTGTGTGCAATATAACATCTTCCTTGTAGATTTTTATTCACTTTATTTAAATGTGATGTCATATCAACGGAAAAATAAAAATTTTGCAGCTATTCATCATTACTTAACTCAGGATATTCAATTCCTTTTTGAAGTAGAAATGTCTTGATATGTTCAAGGCACTAAGCGAAACGTTTCAGTACGGAGCCCTGGGCAGCCAATGCACATTGTTATGCAAAAGAAGATCAGAACATTGGCTACTTGCTTCCTCTAATAACCCAGAAAACTCTGTGTGAACGTGCTTTTGCCATTATTTGGTTAACTATCTTATTGAATAAATTCTACACACATACAAACTCTTTTGGAAACGTCTGAGCGCAGTGTGCTTTCTCATGAATCACGCAGTGAAGCAAAAGTACAGCGTGATCCACCTTCTTTTTAAGAGTGAAATAAAACCTTTGATTTTATCCGTCATACTTGGTGATCCATCTGTAGCAATAGAAATCAATTTATTTAGGTCGATTTCGTTTTCGTTAAGTATTCCAAAATAGCAGTACATATATCTTCACCACAAGTTTGACCCTTAAGGGGTAGTAGTGCTAATAATTCTTTACGAAGACATGTTTCTGATAAATACCGCGCTGCTAGTGTAAATTGCGCTACATCTTTTATATTTTTTGAGTGTGGCGTCGGTGAATGTGGAGAGCAAGGTTAGCTAAAGCTAGGTTAACATACATGCGATATGCCACGCATTTTCATGAGTGCCCAGGATTATTATGTTTGTTTGGTAATTGCAATATTACAGTTAATTTTTCAATGTACTATTAAACTACTCAAGAGCCACAAATACGATTGCACTGAGCCGCAGGTTGCCGACCACTGGGATAGAGTAAGAAAAGCATCAATAGCACTCTATTCGTGTAGGAAGGCCGTAGGATTAAAATGGGGAATGGACCCCCGAATAGTACATTGGCCATACACAGCAGTGGTCATATGTACTATTCGATATTGATGTACGGCATACTAATATGGTACTTAATAAATGCTATGTTGTGAAACTCTCAAAACGACTTCCACAGCAACATTGAACATAATGTTATACCTTTTGCCAATTGATTTGCAGTCAAATCAGCTCTTAGGCTCAGGGTACTCTCCCTTTTAGCTACAAGTAGTAGAGATTATACGAGCATAGTAGAACAATTTCCATTATTTCCGATACTACAGATTATTGTAATCCATTAGAGTGGAATTTAAGCGGATCCTTTACCACCATATTCCCCTCAAAGGAGGATTGGAATAATGGATTCATGAACATTAAGAACGAAATTATGACTTTTATAGGAGCTGTCAATGTCGAGGAAGAGGAAACAGAACACCTATCGTGCGGGTGCATTGCTCTATACAGAAAAAAGTTCTCCACTCTTCGAAGCTAACAAAAGTGGCTACTTTTATCCAATCTACAGGATTGTTTAAGGAGGATCCGGAGGTGTACGGAAAAACCTCTAGTGGCCACAATGGCCCTTGTACAAGCCTAAGTGAGTCTTAGAACAGCCATCTACCCTACCTACCTAACAAACTGACATTGATGATGAGCAAATTTGCATTCAACAAGACTGTGATACCTGCGATGCATTGGGCTAATAATAATGTTAAATGCTACTAAATAATTTACCAAATAAATTAAAATACTTCTATATTTAATCTAACTAATTTCTGTGTTTATTTGAATTTAGAATTCAAAAGTTCTTTAAAAATACCCTTTATATACTTACTGAATCCATTATATATATACAGTCGAAACAATAGTACGATTTAACCATATACGATACTTATAGTATATAATACACAATATTAAAAAAATAATAATTATTCTAAAAAGCATTTGTTACCTTTAATGGCTAAGGAATCTTGGGAGCCTCTATAACAATTTCGCTGCATTGACTTTGAATTAAATTGACTGTAGCCTATTTTCGGATTAGAGATTCGAAAGTCGTCACCATTATTTTAACAAAAAAAAGCAATATATAATTCTATATAAGAATTAAATATACATTTTAAAACTTAGTTTGAACAGTCGATATTTTTAAAATAAATATTATTGAAAAATGTATACAAGTTTTACTCGCAAACATACCTGTTAAATTGGTATTTGAACCTTTTTTGCCACGACAAGATATACTTGATGAGTCCCGCATGTCTACTGACCGATCACCAACATGTATTGTTTTAGGACGCGGGCGTGTTACTCTTTGCTGTCTGAGTCGCGGTACAGTCACAATATTTGAGCTTTGCTGATTAATAAAGTTTCTTCGTTCGAGTGTTTTACCCTTTAAAAAAAATTTTATTACATGTATTATAGACTTAGCTACTGTAAAAATATACTTCTCGCTCTGTTTCTTCAATAGCTTTTTTCAGACGATGCTGCTCTAAAATAGTAGCCCGTCGTGCTATTTGCTCTTCTTTTTTCCGTGCTCGTTCCTCGTCTTTTTCACGTACTCGTTCACGTTTTTTTGCTGCCTCTATTTCTTTAAGAACCCTGTCTTCTTCCTGCTGCTGACGACGTTGTAGTGAGAGAAGCATAATTTTCTCCTTACGGCGTTCCATTTCGTCAACGAATTTCTACAAAAATAATTATTTCGTTAGCTTATTATGTTTGGTTATATTTATTATATTATATTTAAATAATAATTAATAATTGAATTTAAATTAAATTTTGTGTATTGTAGATTTTCAATTCATAGTAGTTTGGGGCCTTTTCTGTTTGGTAAGTTTGATTTTTACATTTTGTACCAATAAACACATAATAACAGTTATAATTTTTAAACAATCTAGTCCCCCTCCGAATCAAATGGAAAATTCTACACGTAGTATTCTCCATTTCTTTAAATTATATGTTAAAATATTAAATTAATTGCAGTAAGTACCTGCTCTGTTCTCTGAAGAATTGAAGCTGTTAGTATTGAAATACTCGTATGTTGCGTTCAAATCAGAGTGGCAAACTTGAATATTTATGTGTTCTGTCCGTATATCCCACCGGGATCTTCTCGGGAAATATATACTACCTTCACTTATATGTTATATCCTAATTGGCTAAGAAACTAACACCAAATGATAAAATCATAATTTTGGGTGATTTTAATATGCCAACTCTGTGTTGGGACCATTTAACTGATGACCCCATTAGACTCCGTTTTCCAATGATACTGATTTTATCACTTAATTTTCTGTTTAGGCCTCTCGTAGATAAATTCAATATTTAATAAGATGGGTAGACTTCTTGATCTGGTCTTCGAGGAAGAAATGGAATTTACTTCTATTTCCTCTGTTGATCCTTTGGTTTTTCCAGAAGACCCTTACAATTCAATGTTGGAAGTGTCTGTTAGATTGACTTTGTTAAAGTCAAATTGTGTAGATTATTTACCTGTCGCATCTGATTTGATAAAATTGAAATAGTTGTTCAATCGTACAGACTGGTCAGCTCTCTTCAAGATATCCTCTCCACAATGTAGTGGTTTTGTTTCACAGGACATTATTGGATGAATTCGATCAATGTATTCCCACACGTCTTGGTACTGCTTTTCCTCCCCATTTTGTTTACTGAATTCGCAGGCTAAGTAACTTACAAGTTAAATATTATTGTAGATACAAATTTTCAGCTAAGATATCCAATTTTAAGTGCCACATATCCATTAGATATACGAGGTTTGTTAAAAAAAGTTGACTATTTTTCTCGAACATTTTTATTTATTCATCAATAGCTATTTTGTCCTCTTCAAAGTAATCCCCTCAGATATAATTCACTTGTCCCAGCGCTTTTTCCAATCTTCGAACCACTTCTGATATGTGCTTTTTGGTATGGCATTGGGCTCTTCAAGCGATGGCAAAATGCCGTCAATTCATGGGTCTTTTTAGTTTTGGGAACAGGCCAGCTAAATCTCATCACTGTGAAGCTAGCTAATAGACTAGGATTCAAAGGAAAGGATGAGTTGTTAACAATAAAGGGCATTGGGCACGCCAATCAACAGTCACAAAGGCGTTTCAACACAAAAATAGCATCCCGAATATGTAATTTCTCGGCCAATTTCGAAGCCTTCCTCCTACCACAAATAACTGTACCACAACCATCGATAGACATAGATACCACCAGCTGGGAAATACCACACAATATTAAGTTGGCAGACCCAGCATTCAACACTCCAGGTCCTATTGACATTCTGTTGGGAGCAGATTTGTATCACGACATCCTTAGCATCGGACAAATTCGTTTGGGAAAGGGTTTGCCAACATTACAAAACACAGTTTTTGGATGGATTGTGGCGGGCAAAATGGACAACCACTACCTTGATGAACTAACATGCGGAGTGCTGACCAATACAGAATTCGACCTACAAAAATGTTTGGATACTAGAGGAAGTAGACGCCAAGGTTCCCACACAAACACAGGAGGAAAGGATGTGCGAAGAGCACTTCAGCCAAACAGTGCAAAGAAATGCACTTGGCAGATTTGTCGTACAACTGCCTTTCAAACAGAAACCTGAAAGATTAGGACACTCTAAAGATCTGGCCTTGAGGAGATTCACGTCATTGGAACGCAAGCTCACCAAGGATCCCACATTGAATGGAATGTATGCTGACTTTATGGCCGAATATCATCAACTTGGCCATATGTGTCAATTAAGGAAGAAGAGATACAATCCCCATCATACTTCCTACCACATCATGATATCCTTAAGCCATCAAGCACAACCACCAAATTGAGAGTGGTTTTTGACGCATCAGCGAAGTCATCAACGAACCTTACACTAAATGACGTGCTAGCTACTGGTCCAACAATTCAAGACGATCTAATCACCATATTACTGCGCTTTCGGTTGCCCAGATTCGTTTTCACCGCAGATATAGAAAAGATGTACCGTCAGATCCTAATCAACGACCAGGATCGAAATCTTCAATTAATTGCTTGGAGTACTGAACCTACTTTACCAATTCAGTTCTATAAGCTAAATACAGTAACATATGGAACAACATCAGCACCTTATTTGGCTACAAAATGCTTGCAACAACTCGCCCAAGATGAAAAGATAAACCATCCAGTCGCTGCCGCAATCCTTCAAAGGGATTTCTATGTAGACGATGTCATGACAGGATGCAATAGCTTAACAGAAGCCATTTTTGCTCAAGCTTAACTACAGCAACTACTCGCCAAAGGTGGCTTCAAACTGAGAAAATGGAGCGTCAATCATCACAAACTGCTGCAGGAGATACCAATGGCAGATCGAGCAATGCAGTTTGACTTCGATATAGACTCCGACGACCACATTAAAACACTAGGATTGTCATGGATGCTAGTAAATGATAGCCTCCGGGTCAAAACCAATTGTTCCGATACAACAAGGATTACTAAAAGGATTGTATTCTCGGACATTTTTATTATTTGACCAGTAGTCGTATCGGCAAAACTATTTCTGCAGGAACTTTGGACATTAAAGTTAGATTGGGATGCAGCATTACCAATCGACCTACACACACGATGGCTCCGTTTTCGAGATGAACTAACTGAATTGGACAAAATTGATGTACAAAGACATGCCTTTGGAAAACACGTGCCGAAAATTGTTCAGATACATGCCTTCGCTGATGCCTCTGAACGGGCTTACGGCGGTGCAGTTTACGATCGTGGAAGCCTCATCACTTTCATACGATTCAAAACACCCGATGTTACTACCCGCATCTCATCCATTCCCGAAACTTTCGATGGAGGACATTCATCGAAAAAACCTGCATATCGGAACACAACCACGACTACACGGCAACGATTCTGGCCGGTAAAAGGGAAAACTCTGGCACGAACGACTGTGCAAAATTACATCACATGCTACAAAAACAAGCCTAAACTCCTAACTCAAATCATAGGCAATCTACCTGCGGATCGCGTAGAACCTGCTAGGCCATTCATCAACTCTGACTTCTGGGGACCCGTCTGGACGCACTATCGCCTAAGAGTAAAGCGTCCTCAGAAAAGCAATATTGCGGTATTTATCTGCTTCACTACGAAAGCAGTACACTTAGAAATGGTAACTGACTTAACTACCGAAGCCTTCATTGGAGCTCTGACGCGATTCATGGGTAGACGCGGCAACTGCAGAAACTTATATTGCTACAACGCCACAAACTTTGTAGGTGCCAAGAACAAACTTTCAGAGCTCACCGAGTCCATATTCTCAACAGGGGGCCAAGAAAAAATAAAAAATTCCTGTAATTACAAAGGAATCAACTTCCACTTCATTCCTCCACGCGCTCCTCATTTTGGAGGCTTATGGGAAGCAGCTGTCAAATCGGCCAAACACCTTTTTCAACGCAGTCTCAATACTGCATCCCTCACATATGAAAAACTGGAGACACTCATAATTGATAGCGAAGCCATACTCAATTCCCGGCCTATCACTCCCATTTCAACTGACTCCAGAGACCTGGCGGCATTAACTCCGGGACACTTCCTAATCGGAGAACCCATGACTGCCTCCATCGACACCGCGGCAGCAGCTTGCGAAGTTCCTTTGGGCAAACGCTGGCAACTAATCAACAGCATCAAGCAGGAATTCTGGCACAGATGGACTAAGGAATACCTGAGTGAACTGCAACAGAAAACAAAATGGAAACAGCCCCAGAAGAACATTGAACTTGGAAGGCTGGTCTTAATTAAGGAAGACAACACACCCGTTCGTCAGTGGCCTCTGGGACGTATAACTAAACTAACTGCGCCGAAAAAATGTCGACTTAGTAATATAGGCACCGTAATCACAGGTCTACTACTCTGCTTGGCAATAACGACATGTGATGGAAGAATTAAGCAAGACAAATTTAACAACAAACTCGGCCTCTATTTTGAGAACATAGGCACCACCAACATAATAACCAATGAATGGAATTTAGTCATATTTTATGACCTCGATCCCTACTGGCAAGAATGGCGAATCATAAAAAATATGACGTTCATGGTAGACAAACTTCGTTATAATTACCATTGTAATAGCATGGCGAACACACAATACAAGGAAACCGAAACCAGCACCACGGAAGAGACTGAATATCATTGAATCACAAATTCTGTCGACACCACCCGGCGAACCAACCTCTACTGTAAATGTTGAACCGCTGTTCAACGAGGGGGAGAATGTTGCATTCTAAACGAAGTGAACAACGGCTGCAATGCACGCCCTTGACTGCGGCCAACGAAAGCGCAAATCGCTGACAACGAATTTTTACGTGTTCAGCACTTTGTGCACATTAATTGTAGTTTTTTTGCATTACCTTTATATTACTTGTTTATGTTTTATTTTATATGTAAAATATCTAAGTAAGCAACAATGGCTCAATTGTAATAGAATAAATTAAGTGAAATTATTAAATATGTTTCAGTTCTTTGAAACCTATGAACGAGTGTTTTATTTAATTGGTCATTCCGGAGGTCTGGTTATATGTACTAGTACCTTCATTCAACAATAGTCTTGGTTTTGTACCTAGGCTACTTCCCACATAATTATCGAAGGTCTGGTTATAAGCACCAGTATCTTTATTCAATATTATTCTTGGTTTTGCACCTAGGCTATTTCATAACCATAAAACAAGGGTCTGGTGTATCCATCAGGACCCAGCTTAAGTAAGGTGGAATAAAGGAATTCCCACTCTTAACAATATGTGTTCTCAAAACGTTTAGGTACCGTTATCCGTTAAAGAGACACTGGAGAGCGAAAAGGCACATGAGTGGCAGCGTGCTATGCAGGAAGAATATAACTCACTGCTTCAAACGGTTTTATGACGCTCCAGTAAAAATTCACAGCATTTGAATGTTGCAAACTTTGATAGGGGTAGGACGCACAGTATAAAAGTTAGAGCCATTTGAAATTTCACCAGTGTTTCATTTTTTACTCAAGTGCAGCATTGTTATACCGATATCTCAAATTGACAATAGTACTATATTGTCGCAAAATTTCAACGTTCTATGACGATCCAGTAAAAATTACAGCATTTGAATGTTGCAAACTTTGATAGGGGTAGGACGCACAGTATAAAAGTTATAGCTATTTGAAGTTTCACCAGTGTTTCATTGTTCACTTAAGGATAGCACTGTTATACCGATATCTCAAATTGACAATAGTACTTTATTGTCGCAAAATATATATATATATATATATATATATATATATATATATATATATATATATATATATATATATATATATATATATATATATATATATATATATTATATAAATATATATATATATATATATATATAATAAATAAATAAATAAATAAATAACACAATAAATAAAAGAATACCTTTTATGATCGCATTAATATGGTTTTTGGATAAGTAATTTTTTCGTTCCAAATGTTATGTCATAGTGAAGAACTGGCATTTGATTGTAACTAAAGTCCGAAAATTGCTAATTATAGGGAATATATTTGTGGGAAGGAAAAGTTTTCTTGGATTCGACAAATTTTGTCTATTAAGCACATTGGCAACGCAAAGAATGACAACAATAATACATTTTTAATCTTAAATTTTTAACATTATTTTCACAACAATATTTACTATTGCAAATATAAACTTAAGTTCGATATTTTTAATTGCGATGGCTTTGCAGCCAACAATAGCCCGTATCTTCCGAATCGAAATGAAAAATATTCAAGAACTCCGCTTGAGAGCGTTCGTAATTTTTCAACAATAAAATTGTTTACTTTTTAAATACAAAAATAACAACTTATATGAATCTCCGTATTCCTAATTAATTTTCTTCATTTACAAATAATGCTCAAAATTTATTAATTATATCTACAATTGTTTCATGGAATGAGTATTAGTGAGTAAGGCCATTGACACCAAAAGAAAAATGGATTAGATATATATTTTTATGTAAATATCAGGTGTCGGATTTGAAAAGTGTACACCTTGTCCTAAAAATAAAAGATTTCATATCACGTTACCAATTGGTACCAATTCATTAACATTATTAGCTATTTTTGGTTGCATTATGCCTTTGTGAACATTTCGTTGAACAGTTTTTATAATAAATAACTGGAATACATTCTTGAACCTCAAAACAAAAACCTTCTCATCGAAATAACTGGCTTATGTAAATTACCTTGGTGCATTATTTACAGCTGAAGTTTAGTTGTGTGCTATTCTGCATCAGCTGTCAAAATCTTGCATTGGTGTAGCCGGTGATCATCAGTATATCATCTTCGATACTGTGCTTGTTTCTTATTCTTACTACATCTTAAAAAGTTTGCGAATTCTCCTACATATTGGTACATGGATTCTTTTAAAGCATTTTGAATTATCATGCATTTTCCTTCATAATTTTTGACTGCATTTTTACTTGATATGCTTATTGCTTACATTAATAGTAAGTAATCCTTGTATACATATTTTTCCACGCCATTCCAATTAAATTATTTAACGATAAGCTGCTTAAACATAATTAATA